>APFE030107098.1:0-39225 GCA_000404065.3 Pinus taeda | reverse complement strand
TAAATTCTAAAATAAATATTTAGATTTTAAAACTTTATCCACTTTAATTACTCAAAGTTATAACACATACCGACTTTATCTTCAACCCAAAATAAATAAACAATAAACTATTTATATTTTCGTATTCCACAAACCATCGTAACTTTGACTAAAACATGATTTCATAATTTGTTTTTTTGGACAAATATTTTTATATATCCACCAAATACATTACTTGCCGAGCTAACTACCACATTGTATGTTGTAAACCGCACGCAATTTGGACACCTTACAAACCGTTAATTACAAAGCATGTTACACACCTTTCCTACATCCATTTATCTTCTTGAATTGCAAGATGATCAATTAGACTCCCATGGTAAGGCCGTTCTCTTTGCTGTAGTCTAAATCGTTGATTCTGACAGCATTTTAAATGACAAAATCAACAAGAATCCAAGTGGAGAGAAGTCACCATAGTTGACGAAATCTTTACTCACCACCCGGAGGTGATAATCTGGGTCCCCAGGTCACCCTGGAAAGCCTACCGCAGGAACTTTGATTTGTCCAATTATTTACTGTGAAACCTCCAAAGCTATGTTTTATTAAATAGTCTAATCCTCTGAAATCTTGTATTTAATCCGGAAACCGATTTCAGTGTCTCGTAAGGGAAGTGTGATCAGATTTTATTACTGTTTTGTGCTCGAACTTCTTTATAACTGTAGGCCAATTCAGTTTCATCACTGTTCAATAACTCTATGTAGCTTGTTAGTCAGCTTCAAGTTTTTTAATCAGATCACAAGTTAGATATAACTATAAAGTTTTTTCAATCTGACTATATGATATATCCACACACTCCACATATATGTACAAGAGCTACTCAGCATCTGATCTATATTTTCTCAATATAATATTATGCTTCTTTTCTTCTGAAAAAAAAAACTATAAAGTTTTTGGTTTATTTTGAGTGGTTATCTCCCCACTCAAATTATTATTTAACAACTATATATCTATAGATATATAATGATAATAAATATTGCTTATTATTGTATTGATGTTATTCTATATTTAAAATAAAAAATTGCAACATATTTTAACATTGACAACATCAAGAGACACATCACATGACATCAAAATATAAATTTATAAAGCATTTCGTAAACAAAAAACCTTTTTATATTCAAAATAAAGATAACACGTTATTCAATATTAAAAATATTCAACTTTAAGCTTACAAATATTGTTATATTACTCACGCTCTCAAAGTAAAATAAAAGAAAGGGAATTTCCTTTTACTAGATATTTCAGCATTGAGTAACATCAAACCATCACATGACATTAAAATATGAATTTATGAAGCATTTCAAAAAACAACCTTTTTATATTCAAAATAGAAAAATATGCTATTCACTATTAAAATATTTGATTTTATATTTCTTTTGATAATAATAAAGTATATTAGGAATGGAGCAATTGGCTCGTTTTTTAGGTTAGAGTTTATTAAAATTAGAGAATCAATTAATTGAGCGTTGAGTCAAGTCCATTGATGGATAGAGAGTTAAGTCTATTGTCAAGTCCATTGAGCGTTGAGTCAAGTCCATTGATTTTTTTTACCTATATTAAAGGGATAAGTCCATTGAGGTGGAGGAATTTCGTAGACAACGATTTTTGGCTAGAATCTAGGTAAAAAAAAATCAACAAATATTGCAAAAGGAGTGTTTAAATCATGTTTTTGAAGGTGGAAATGGATTCAGCACCATCAAAAACTTCACACCACCCAAATCTTGAAATTTAACAACTGTAACTTGATTTACAAAGATCATTGCGGGAATTTTCATGATTTTCTGGTAAAAAAAAACAGTTTGGTTAGACTACAGCGTATTAAAAAAAGAAATCAAAAAGAAGAGGCAACGATCATTTCCATGGTTAGAGAGGTTCAGGTCGCAACTAAGGAACTGAGAAGTCTAGCAGAAGACAAAGAAGAAATCAAGGGTGATTGGCGTAGCTTTGATCTGCTACCACCTCATATGTTTACAGGTGAATATTTTGATCATTGGATTATCGAGATGTTAAATTTTGGTTCGAGCTAAAGACTTAATTGAGTACGAAACTAATAACCCATATGATGTATGTGATGTTTTAACATTGAATTTTATAAAACAAACATTGGATGAGATTTTTTTGTGCAATATGGAAAAAGCTACTACTTCCAAGGAACCGTGGAAAATCTTGGAAGAAGAAATTGGTGCAAGGGGAAGTGACATGCAACAGTAGGTTATGTCACAAGCAAAGAAAATAGCCGCAGATCTGAGAATAGATGAGAAAGACTCTAAGAAGAAAACAAAACTTGGAGAATTTTACTCAAAAGTGGATGATGGTTGTCAAGAATATAAAATTGAAACCCATTATGCAAGCATGTATGTGGATGAAGAAGATGCAACAAAGATTGCAAATAGAGAAGATGAAGCCTCTGTGTGAAGCATAGAAAGAACATATAAATGGTCAAGGACTCCACTATAACATGGATAATGCAGATGATGGTGAATCCCACTGTGATATCCCACCATAGTGTGGATGAACATTATGTTGATTTTATGTGTGGTTTCGTTTTTGAAATAAAGATTGATTGTGACAATATGGTAAGCGCAACCTTTGATGAAGAATTGAAGGTTGAAGCTACAATTGTAGCAAGAAGATATGAAGCAGTTGGAACTACTCATGGAGCCGTATGTAATCTAGCAGTAGCTGATGATCAAGAAGAGGATAAAGTGATTGAAGAGTTTTTTATGAGAATATCCACTAACATCGTAACAATGGAAGACAATCTCCATGCAGTTGAAAAAAAAGTAGATAAGGAAGATGTAGAGAAGGAATCTCTGACTGAAGAGCATAATAAAGATGTTTTTAACATTTCCTTTTAATATGCAGGTGTTTAGAATAGCATGGGCACAAAAGTTTAAAACAAGGTTGGTAATAAATTTGATGCAGATTTGAAGCTCATTAAAGAATGAATTTAGAAACCAATAGAACAAATTGATGTGAGTCTTAAAGCAGTAGCTGGAATAAAAGAATTGAATGAAATGGTGAGTATTGATGTTGAGTGTGCAGATTACAGGAAAAAAGAAACAATACATGATGATGAAATTGAAAAGAATGATATGGATGTTTCTGGGGACAAAGATGAATGCACTGAAACCATTTTTCAACAATGGAGTCAAGAAGAGATAGTATTTTTCTGTCAAGAAATATGGAAAAAAGAAAGTGAGAAATATGAAGTGCAAGAAGAAAAGCAAAGAAGACAGTTTGAACATGAAATGTTGTGGCAACCTTCCATGGTTGAATGAATATTTGAAGAGGAAAGTGTAGTAGACAAGATCAAATTATGTTTCATCACAAATTCAAGAAAAATCAAAGAAAAATTGCAACAACAAGTAAAGGAATATGGAGCCTACAACAAGATAGTTCAACAGAGAATGAAGAAATTTTAAGGAAATAAAATTTGGAAGAAGAAAAAAAGAAAATAAAAAATTGTGAAAGTCTTGAGTTATTGTAAGAATAGTTGAGACATAGACCAACGAGCATGTTTGAGTGATAAATAAGTCAAGTTAACTCATTTTTTAGTTATGTTGAGCCATATGGTCGTAATTAAGGGGGAGTGTTAAAAATTGTAATTACTCTCGCATGCTAGAGTTGGCTAAAATTAGAGGGTCAATTAACTAAGCGTGAGTCAAGTCGAGTGATGGATGGAGAGTTAAGTGCAATACATATATAGAGAGTGAGTTAACTGACTTAAGTGTGTGTGCATGTTGAGTTCTTTTGGTGTTGTAGTTAGTCCAAAAAGGTTTAAATACTGATGAAAACATGACTAAACTGGGGGGGGGTGAATCAATTTAGTACATTCATGGACTTCAATTCTATTTCACTTAAACTTATTAACTGAACTTTTAGATGAGCATCTTAACACATAATGAATATGAGATTTATTATATGAACATCGGTTAATAGGTAACCCGAAACATCACATGAACACATAAAAGCAAGCACATATGTACACCATATATAAGTGGAAACCCATAAAGGGAGAAAACCAATATCTTTTTATTATTGTGATGCAAAGGAAAGCTCTTTCCCCCTTATTACATCTGATTTTTTGTATGCTCCAACCTACAAGAGGTTGTTACCTCAAATTTTCTGCAAGCCACAACATGCAAGGAAGCTCCAACTCGCATATGTTTTATGCAGGATACAACCCAAAGGAGGCTCCTACCTCAACCAACTCCAACTGAGTATGTATAAAGCCACAACTTGAATGGAGACAACAACCCCTAATAAAAACAAGAAACAACAATGTGATTATTTACCTGGTCATAAATTTTGTATATCTCCATACTCATTTATACCTGTTCTTCCCTTCAAATCTATTTCAAATAAGCTTTGTTTGTGCCATGTAACGAATCCATAACATCTCAATCAATTCTCACATTCTCAAACACTCTAACCTATTCATGCATTCCAAAATCACATATTTTATAAAGATAGTTGTTGGTTGTTTGTATCCTACATAGGAATATGAAGTGAATAAACTTGACTCTTTTCCTTCTACTCATTCATTTCCAAACTCTTCATATCTTGAATATTAGAACACAAAAATAAATAATCCATCAAATATTAATTTCATCCACATGTAATATTTAAATGCATTAACCTAATGCCAACATCAAATACCAATATTTATCATTAACGCATCACAACAATCTTTGCAACATCTTTTCCTTTGCAGTACAACAATTCACCTTAACAACAAACTGGTGTAACCACAAATTCTTCATTAAACAATGTCTGTAATATTATCCAAGAATCAATCCATCAAATTGCCATCAACATGACAATTAATGTTCTATCAAACCATCAATGTGTCTATTGTTCCTTTGTCCTTGCTCATGCATCCCTTGTCTTTATTTGTTGCTTGCAGCTTCTTTCCTTGCTATATCTTTGATGCTCCTTTTCCATCACATATTTACATCTTTGTGGCCTCTTCAGTGCACTTTTTCCTTCTTTTCTTTCTTGCTTGTCCTTGCCTTGCTGCTGCTCCTTTCCATGTTGTGGCTCCCTTGTTTCTTGTTGCTCCTTTCCTTGCTACATCTTCGCTACTCCTTTTCCATCACAACTTTTCATCTTTGCTACCTCTTCATTGCACTTTTGCCTTATTTTCTTATTGTTCCTCCTTTCATTTCCGCTTCTCCTTGCCTTGTTGTTCCTCCTTGCATTTTTTTCTCCTTGCCTTGTTGTTGCTCCTTGCATTTCTTCTACTTTTCTTGTTACTTCTTTGCTTGCTGCTACTTTGTTTCTCCTTTGCCACTTTACCTTGTTGTTGGTCCTTTTTCATTGTTGATACTTATTTTCCTTTGTCGCTACTTATTTTCCATCAATGAAAACAATAACATAAATCTCCCCCTTTGGCATTGATGGTAATTATCCTCCCCCTTTATTTATGAGCAGTATCTTCCTTACCCTTCCTTACCTCCCCCTTTGACATCGATGACAAGGGGTTTGGAATTTAGGACATGAAATGCTAGCACATATTTTCTTGAAAATTGTGCCAAATAGAGCCATCATGCTCAAATTTGTTTGATAAAACAATGATTCTACTAAGCACAATATAATCACAGTTTAAGTGCAGCTTTGGACCCACTAATGTGAACAAATACACAATCAAGGATCATACATTCTCAAGAAAATTCATCATCTCCTAAACCTCTCTCCATGATTGTGGTAGAGGTTTGTTTCTTTCAAATTTATCTTGTGAAATTATAATGTACTCTCCATTTCTTAACTCTAGAATCCTCATACAAAACATATGTTATCAAAGGCTCCAACTTTAACTCTTGCTCGCAAAATTTATTTAGAACATCAAAACTAGTGTTGGTTTCATAACATTTTTCATGTAACATATATCATTAAGGTGGCTACAGTAATCACTAGAAGAACATTGTTCCAAGTAATTTTGGAAAATAAACATTGATGTTCAAATAAACACTGCTCCAAATAGGCTTCAGAAATTTTTAATATTATAAGAGTGTTGCAAAATATTGTTGTGATAACACTCTGAAAGAAAGAATACTCTTGAGAGAAAACTTCGTAAGGAAAACAATGTATGCATGAGAAATGGATTTTATTGAGAACATCAAATGAACCCTACTTCAAAATGTTGAAAGTTGCTCCAAAGAAAAATTCAATTCAATTAAAAAAAAATTCTCCATAATGTATCAACTGCATAAATATGAACGCTACATAAATAGTATATCAATGTTGGCTTGAATTTATTCATAATATTCAGTGTTTTTCTGGTGCAATTCCTCTTGTAAACACTTATCTTTTAAAATTTCTTTTGTACAATTCTTCTTGTAAACGCTGCATAAATAATTCTTCTTGTAAGCGCTACTCTTGTGTAATTCCTCTTGTAAAAGCTTGTAATGCAGTATTTGTAATAAATGCATTGCATTGAAACTAATGTTCAAGTTGTTGCAATACCCATGGTATTGCATTGAAAATAATGTTGGCAATGATGGAATGTTGTCAATATGAATATTAACCTTGGCAATGATGTGAATATTAATGATGCTCTAAATAATAAACAATGTAGACTACTCCAAATCATATATAAGTTGGAATTATATATATATATTATATATATATTATATTATTGTTATATATATATATATTTTATATATATTATATTATATATATATAAGCTCCAAGTAATATGCTCTCCATTCGAGGATTGCCATGATAAGTATATCAGTGAATGCTACCCAACAATTAAATATTAATGTTGCTAATGTATACATGCATTAACGCTCTCAAAAAATTGAAAAGAACTTATGGCATTTCCATGATAATTGTAGACATCCATATTAAAGTCAAAATAAAAAAATAAAAATAAAAATATTATTACCATATTACCATAGTAATAACTTTGATAATTCTTGACATTACAAAGGACTAAGATTATCATTATAAAAACTAAATATAAATCATTGCTAACACTTTGCAATAAAATGACAGTCAAAACCTTAGATTATGAATATGCAATAGTTCATAATACCTAGCGGGATCATTTACATGCACGATCAATCAACTTATGGTGGAAATCGTTTTATATTTATTGAAAACAGTACTAAACTGGAATTGGTGTTTATTGTTTATCAACTTCAGTCCTTGAAAACTTGCCAACTATTTGTGTCATTTAACAGACCTGCCTGTCCTGGCCAGGTGGCAGTCCGATCTGCTACGATTTATTCACCGGCTGCAGTTTCCTTGGAATCTACCTACCTCATCAACGACTCTTGTTAGCTCGATGGATTACACAGGGTATGAGGGTTTTGACCTTCATTTCTTGGTGGTTTTGTTCATGTTCAGCATTGTGTTACTCTAGAACTGCTCTAGGCTTCCGTTTTCTTCCGGTATGGTGACTTGGGCCCTGGTTCATCTGGTGGCTTCACCCGATGTAGAGGCTTGCTTATTCACTCACTTCGTCCCTTGGCATCTAGCTATATTTGAAACTTGTCTGTCACCCACCATAGAATCTTCTAAACCATGGAGTTCAATCTGCCGCATCAGGCGTTCCTCTTGTTGTTGCTCCATGGTAAGCTTTATCAGTTGTCTTACATTTTTTTGTTAGCATTTACACAGTTCTTTATGGAGGTTGACATTTAAACACTAGTTATTTGTTTTTCCTTCGTGGGAGTTCTTCAAGTACCGAATTTTTCCGATGGTTCCAAGGTGGAAAACCTCTTACCAATTTCGTGTCTCAAGAGGAAGAACCCATACACACCGGGTATTTAACTCCTACAGTTATTTTCCTTGGCAAGGTTCTGCGACCAAAGGGTCGGGAATTTTTTTTTTAGAATTATGGTATCATTTTTATGAAAGTTTTCTCGACTTATGGAGAATTGTTCCTTCTGTTAGTTTCTTTTAACTCTATCAGTTTAAACGGCTTCAACCATACTCAGATTATGGAACCTTTGCCCTATTTTTTTTAGTTTTCTCTTAGCTGTGTAAATTTAAATGGCTTCAGCCACATATTGTAATTTTGGATACTTTTCTTAGACAGCCATTTCATGCGGGCAGAGTCATAGGGACTTAGAGAAAAATTATATGGTTCTAGCTACTATTAAATCTCTCTGTTTGAAACATTGATTATGATAGCTCTATTTATATATGCTTCTATAGGATTTCGATGAGGGTTTGGTTTATTGTAATAAGTCATATCTTTGGAATTTTCGAGCTCTTCCTTATTCTAGAAATGTCTTTGTTTATAATGTGGCGAAGGTTAGGTTATTCCTTAGATTATGTGGTGGTAAAGGTGCATCACGACCTTCTATGTAGAGTCTGGTCATAGCTTAGAATTTCTCAGTCTTTTTTCTTTTGCACTATTATGTTTTGTACAGGTATGAATACCAACTTTTAATCTTGTTAGAAGTAATAGCTCTTTCCTGTCTAGACTTATAGTGAAAATATGTAGACAACTAGGGTTTTTACTTTCTTACAGCAAGATGTTTTTGCCAGAGTCTTTTAAGACTTATATTCCTATAGATTTTAGGTTTTGTGTAATTTCCTTCAAGTTGAATTTGTAAATTTATGATACATAGCTCTGTATGCCTAATACTAAAAATTTTAGTTACTAGCTTTCCGTTCCTAGTTTGTATTTGGTATTTTTTTTCTCCCTTAATGAATACTGCAATTTTTCATTTGAATTAATGAAGGTGGTTCCTTGTTTTTCTCATATAACATTTATTTAGAAAACTTTAAAAAAGAAAAACCTATTCTTCAAATAGAATATAACCTACTGATATCTTTCTAGAATTAAACCGGCTAACTAAATAAAACATTTAGTAACTCAGGAAAAACTTCTTATCTACATGATTCTAAGCTTTACCTAGAAATTATTACTTATTTGTTTATGTTATTTCCAAACAGATTTTATCTTATCTGAATATACTGCTTCCAAACTTGGTTTACACACAAACCCGCACTTTCTTTTCCTCCCTACTGTGAGATTCATTATGCCAAATAATCTCCCCCCGTGTTATCCCTGATCCCAGGGAAATTCTTTCTCTCCTTAGAGACTATGTGTATATCTAGCTATTTGGTGTGAACCAGACATAGCTCTCATAAAATTGTCTGAACTCTCAGCACAGTCTTTCCTTTTCAGTTAACTTCTTGTTGATCTCAGATACCCCTATCCTCTTGATATTTTTCCCTTTAAAAAACCCTCCAAGATTTAGTTTTGTTTACTTGGAACAGGTAACTGTCTATTTTAACTAATTAATCAAAATAAATAATATTTACTAATAACTGCAAAATTCCTTTCCATAACTTAATTTAAGAATAGTTTATAATTTCCAAGAAAAGTAATAGTTTGTTTGGCTGTAGTAAAAACAAATATTTACAATAATGGGGTATATTACATCTTCCCCCCTTAAAATAGAACATTGTCCTGATGTTCATCTTCCGCAAATAAACCCGAAAAGTTTTCTTTCATAACATGCTCATCTTCCCAGGTGGCCCCTTCTAGCCCATAGTGTCACCACTACACTTTAACCTGGGTGATAACTCGTTTCTGTAGCGTTACTTCTCTCCGATCTAGTATAACCAGAGGTTCGACCAAGAACTCGCCTTCTGGTTCGACTTGAACATAGCAACAAAATGTATTTATCCTTTAACCAGTTTATTTAATACATTCTTAAAGAGAAACTAGATATATTATATATATATATATATATATTATTATATATATATATATATATATATATATATATTATATATATATATATATATAACCTAAATGTCTTGCCATTTGATTACATGATTAGCATCATAAACATATTTCTTATGTATAGAAACATGAAAGACATTGTGTACACGAATGTGACTGGGTAAGGCAAGTTGGTAAGCCACTGGTTTGATTCGAGCCTGGATTTGAAAGGGTTCGCAATATCTGGGTGCTAATTTAGCACACTAGTCCATTGTAAGGTGCTTTTCTTGGCTTGCACTCGAATGTATACATGATCCCCCACCTGGATTTCCCAGAAGCTCCTCTTCCAATCAGCAAAGTTCTTTTCCTGATCCTGAGCAGTCTTTAAATTGATTCTTACCTTTTTCACCATTTTCTCTATCTCTTCTAACATATTCGGTCCTAGCAACAGTGTATCCTCCGGCCCACTCCAACTCAAGGGTGTCCTACACTTGCACCCATATAATACCTCAAAGAGACTCATTTGTAAGGACACATGATACCCATTGTTATAGACAAACTCCACTAGGTGTAGATAATCTTCCCATTTAGGGGGTTGCTGCATTACATAAACACGTATTGTGTCTTCAATAACTTGATTCACTCGCTCAGTTTTCCCATTCATTTGTGGACGATATGCTGTACTGAAGTGCATTTGTGTGCCCAATCCCTCATAGAGGGCTTTCCAAAAAGATGATGTAAACTTTACATCTCAGTCGAAAATGATCATCTTGGGGATTTCGTGTAGTTTAAAAATGTTCTGCATAAAAATATTAGTAATTTGGAATGCTCTATAAATTTATTGGACAAGTATAAATTGAGAATATTTGCTCAATTTTGTCCATCAACACCATGATGGAGTCATTTTTCTTTCTTGATTTAGCCAGCCTGGTAATGAAGTCAATAGATATTGTTTCCCATTTCCATTTTGGGATGGGCAGAGGGTGAAGTAACCTCGCTGGATTGGTGCTCAGCTTTCACTTGCTGGAACTCCAAGCATTTGGCTAAGTACTCTACGACCTCCTTCTTCATACCAGGATAGAAAGATTCCTTCCGCGGGGTAGAAATCATTTTCTGGTATCTAGGATGGCCCGCATAAGGAATCTTATGGTATTCATCTAAAATTAGATTTTTAAGATGTTGCTGGTTAGGTACATATATCCTCTTCCAATAAATTAGCAAATTTTCTGCATTTATTTCATAACCCAATTTTTTTGTTCATGGTTGTTAGAAATTTTTCCTTACTGCCATAAATGTTTATATATTGAATCCTATAGGGTTGATTCTTGAATCTACCCAAAAAAGGTGGTTCATGATTCACTAAAAGAAATTTCATATAAACAGTTTACCTTCTAGCTTAAAGCATCTGCCACCCAATTCTCTTTTCCTTTTAAATGTTTGATTTCCAAATCGAATTCACTCAGGAAAGCTACCCAATGAGCTTGTATGGCATTTAAAGTTGGTTGTTTGAAATAATTAATCAAACTATGGTGGTCAATCATCAACAAAAATTTCTTACCTAATAGGTAATGCTGCCACTTTTTTAAGGCATGTATGACCATTGTTATCTCCAAATCATATGCTGAATACTTTTGTTCATATTCATTAAGTTTTCTATATTCATAGGCCACCACTCTACCTTCTTGCATTAATATGTCGCCCACGCCTTACTTACTAGCATCTATACAAACCACATATTCTTTGTTGGGATCAACAATGCTCAGAATAGGTGTTGTGGTAAGAAGGTCTTTGAGTTTATCAAAGCTCCTTTGACAATCGGGGGTCCATCTAAAATCATTTCCTTTCTTTTGTAAAGAGGTAATAAGATATGCCACTCTAGAGAAACCCTCCACAAATCTGCGATAATAACCATCTAGGCCCATAAATAATCTTATATCAGCTACATCCTTTGGTACCAGCCATTCCATAATGGTTCTTAACTTTTCTTGATCTACCACAATTCCATCCTTGTTGATGATATGTCCAAAGTATTGGATTTTCGCATTAAAGAAATCAAATTTACTATACTTGGTGTATAGCTGATGTTCTCTTAGGATTTGCAGAACAATACGGAGATGCTCCTTATGTTCCTCCATGTTCCGAGAGTAGATCAGTATGTCTTCAATGAAGATTAATACAAATTTATCTAAGAAATGATGGAATATGTTGTTCAAGAGACACATGAAGGTAGTTGGGGCGTTAGTTAGCCCAAAAGGTAAAACAACGAACTCACACTGTCCATAACGCGTCCTGAATGCAGCTTTTGCATATCTTCCTCCTTTATCCTCATCCGATGATACCCAAAATGGAGATCAGTCTTTGAGAAGACGGTTGCACCTTTCACTTGGTCAAATAAATCATCTATATGGGGAAGGGGTTATTTTTTAATGGTTATCTTGTTTAGTTGGCGGTAATCCATGCACATTCACAAGATTCCATCTTTCTTTCTAACAAATAATACTGGAACTCCCCAAGGGGACACATTGGGGTGGATATACTTCTTATCAAGCAACTCCTAGAGTTGCATTTTTAATTTTCTTAGTTCTAGTATGCTTATTCAGTAAGGGGCTTGAGAAACTAGGGTAGCTTCCGAAATTAGCTCAATGGTAAAGTCTATCTCTTTTTGGGGCTAGGCCTGGTATTTCTTCAGGAAATAAATCTGGAAGATTTTGTATCACAAGTATATTCTCTAGTGATATAGATTTATCTTTTGATTCAGCATACCTTACTTGTATGGCATAAACTTAACAACCTTTTCTGATGCATTTGGCTAATTGGGACGTCATTATAGGCCTTAATTGCAGAGGTTTATGCACACCTTGAATTTCTTGTCTCTCCCCTACCTCATCTTGGAAGCTAAAAATATTTGTCTTACAATTTATGAGCGACCAATGTTTCTTCAACCAGTCCATGCCTATAAGAATGTTGTATTACCCCAGGGGTAACATATTCAAATCAACTAAAATAGGTTGACTAGCTATTTTTGAAGGACAGTTGCTTACTTTAGGCAAAGCTCTTCTTTTTTCTCCTATGGCTAGTTGTACTAACCATGGATTTTTAAATTTAACAGCTTGTAGCTTACATCGTTCCACTATCATGGGACTAATGTAACTTAAAGTGGCCCCGAGATCAATTAAAATATTACAGGTCCCGTAAAAAATAGTACCTTCAAATTCAACCATGGTTGGCTAAAACTTTGTCTGATGATATTTAAGAGCTGTGTTAATTTTAGGGATGCTCCTTTCCACTTCTCCTACCATAAATGCATCATGAATTTGTGAGCTTTGATCTGCTCCCTTGTAGTGGGTGCAATTTTTGACATAATGCGGGCCTCCGCATCCCCAACACTGTATAGGTGGTATGTTAATAAATTATGCTTCATTTCTGCCAGCCTGTTCATTTGTCCGGGTTTTAGCTGGTACTTTAAATCTAGGTTTATTCACATTTTGGTTAGTTTGACTTTTATATAATCCTTTTTTGTTGGTGGCCTTATTCCCCTTGTGACTGGGAATAAATTTATTTCCCTTTTTATGAGCTCACTTTCTTCTCGTATCACCCTTTGGTTTATTTTGCTAATAACATATCCGTTCTTTCCAAATGACTTCGTCCATATTTTTTGGGTTGTTGAATTCCAACCTTTCCTTCATGAACAGTGGAAGACTGTTGATAAATCGCTATAATTTGGTCTTTTCTTCATGAATATAAGGAATGCACCGCAATAATGATGTAAATTTTGTTATAAACTCATCCATGGTCATTTGGTCCAAGCGGAAATCATGCAATTATTTTGCTTTCTCATCATAAAATCTTTCTGTTAAATATTTTTCCTTAAAAAAATTCTGGAATTTCTCCCAAGTTATGTTTTGCTCATTGACCCCACAGACTATTTTTACTTCTTCCCACAACAATGTGGCTTTCCCTTGAAGCTGGAAAATGGCTAGACGGCCTTCAAATTGTAATCATACTTGTACAATTGGAAATACTTATTCATATTAATTAACCATGCTTATGTCGCCTCTTCTTGTTCACCATCGAAGAGAAGAGGCTTGATTTTCTGAAAATCTCCTTGGATTTCAATTTTATGCTCTTTTTGAGTCTTGTGATTGGACACATTACCTGATTATTATTCTTGGTTTTCTTCACCTCCTTCTGTTTCCACATTTTTAGTTCGGAACTCTTGTTCCCCAGTTGTATGGTCGTGCTCTGGACTAGGAACTAGTGGGCGATGATTAGGTCTATTCGAGAGGCTTTTTAGAATATTTTCTTGTTCCTGCATCAATCTCATGTTGTCTACACGGAGTCAGGCAATTTCACCTTTCAATTCTTACACAGTTGCCCCAATGTCTATATTTGGATTTTGCGGCTCATCCCCCAGTTGCACCCAGACCTTAGGATTGCCTTCCTAAAATGGTGTTGGTCCTATTCCCAATATGAAACCATGTGGTGGATTCTGAGTTCTCCTCATAGTGACTTTTGCTACCTCCTACACGTACAACATGGAGTTTGTTATTCTGTATTCCAAAGGTATCAATTTTGGAAACCTGAGCACTCGGATACCATATGTAGCACATCCATATTAAAATCAAAATAAAAAAATAAAAAAATTATTACTTCTATATTACCATACTAATAACTTCGATAATTCTTGACATTAAAAAGGACTAATATTATCATTATAAACACTAAATATAAATCATTGTTAACGCTTTGCAATACATTTGCAGTCAAAACCTTAGATTATTAATATACAATAATTCATGGTCCCTCATGGAATCATTTACACACACGATCAATCAACTTATAGTGGCAATCATTTTAGATTTATTGAAAATAGTACTAAACTCGAATTGGAATTTATTTTTTATTGGCTTCAGTCCTCGAAAACTTGCCAATTGTTTGTCATTTAATAGACCTGGTTGTCTTGTCCAGGTGGTAGTCCGATCTGCTATGAGTTATTCACTGGCTACACTTTCCTTGGTATCTACCTACCTCATCAACGTCTCATGTTAACTCATTGGATTACACAGGGTACAAGGGCTTTGACCTTCATTTCCCGGTGGTTTCATTCCTGTTCACCATTGTGTTACTCCAAAACTGCACTGGGCTTCGACTCTGCTTCAGTCTGGTGACATGGGCCCTGGTTCATCTGGTGGCTTCACCCAATGTAGAGGCTTACTTGTTCATTCGCTTCGTCCCTCGACATCCAGTTGTATTCAGAACTTGTCTGTCACCCGCCAAAACTCTTTTGAATCCTAGAGTTCAATCTACCACGTCAGGGATTCCTCATGCTACTGCTCCATGGTAAGCTTTGTCAATTGCCTTACATTTTATTGCTAGCATTTACACAGTTCTTTATGGAGGTTGACATCTAAACACTGGTTATTTGTTTTGTCTTCGCAGGATTTTTTTAGGTGCTAAAGTTTTCTGATGGTGCCAAGGTGGAAAACCTCTTACCGGTTTCATGTCTCAAGAGGAAGAACCCATATGCACCGGGTGTTTAACTCCTACTACTGTTTTCCTTGGCAAGGTTCTGCGGCCAAAGGGCCATAATTTTTTTTAGAATTCTGGTATCTTTTTTATGAAGGTTTTCTCAGCTTATGAAGAATTGTTCCTTTTGTTAGTTTCTTTTAACTATATCATTTTAAAAAAAATTGACCATACTTAGCTTATGAAATCTTGGCCCTATTGTTTTTAGTTTTCTCTTAACTGGGTAAATTTAAATGGCTTCAGCCACATATTGTAATTTTGGATACTCTTCTTAGACCACCATTTCGTGTGGGCAAACTCATAGGGACTTATAGAAAAATTGTATGGTTCTAGCTATTGTTAAATATCTCTGTTTGAAACATTGATTATGATAGCTCTATGTATATATGCTTCTACAAGATTTAGATAAGTCATATATCTAGAATTGTCAATCTCTTCCTTATTCTGGAACTGTCTATGTTTATAATGTGGTGAAGGTTTGGTTATTCCTTAGATTATGTGGTGGTAAAGGCACATCACGACCTTTTATGTAGAGTCTCGTCGTAGCTTAGAATTTCTCAGTTTTTTTTCTTTTGCACTATTATGTTCTGTACAAGTTTCAATACCGAGTTTTAATCTTGTTAGATGTAACAACTCTTTTCTGTCTAGACTATAGTGTACTTCCTTATGGCAAGATGTTTTTGCTAGAGTCTTTTAAAACTTATATTCCTATAGATTGTAGGTTTTCTGTAATTTCCTTCCAGTTTAATTTGTCAATTTATGATACATAGCTCTGTATGCATACTATTGAACTTTTCAGCTACTAGCTTTCCATTCGTGGTTTGTATTTGGTATTCGCTTTCTCTCTTAATGAATACTGCAATTTTTCATTTGAATTAATGAAGGTGGTTCCTTGTTTTTCTCATATAACTTTTATTTAGAAAACTTTAAAAAAAGAAAAACCTATTCTACAAATAGAATATAATATACTGATATCTTTCTAGAATTACATTGACTAAGTAAATAAATCATTCAGTGACTCAGGAAAAGCTTCTTATCTACATGATTCTAATATTTACCTAGAAGTTATTACTTATATGTTTATGTTGTTTCCAAACAGATTTGAACTTATCTGAATATGTTGCTTCCAAAATTGGTCTACACACAGACCTACACTTTCTTTTCCTCCCCGTTATCACTCAGAACATTTCCCTAGAAGTTTTCAGAAGAAGGAAAGGACCACGGTAACCATAAACCAATCTTTTAAGTATAGGCTCTAGCCAACCTATGACTCAGAGAGGGCTCTCTTTGTATGATTTAGCTTTGTTTGTTGGGATTTTAGGCTAGTTCTCAATGTTCAAGGGATTTTGATTTGTATTGAATGTTGGATGGTGGAATCCTTAAAACAAATGGATAGACTGATGTCTTTGGACCATTGGGCTATGGAGTCAAAGGACAACAACAAAACTGGAATTGACTCACTAAAGGGAGTTCTCAAAGGGAAAGCTAGTAGAGTAAAGTGCGGGTCTTTGGGCCAGATGGGCGAAATGAATCTTAACTAGGGTGAGAGAGAACTTAAGAATTCTCAAACTGTGATTAAGATGAGGAACAGAGGTTAATCATGAGCAAAGGGAAATTAAGAATCCTTTACTATAGATCAAAGGGAGACTACCTAGATTGAGTAACTAAGAATTCCTTAATTTAGATAACTTGCAGAAAACAATAAAATGCATAATAGTTAAAACAGAGTGCAATGAAGCAAATTTTGAGATATCATTCCATATTATAACATTCAGATTTCAGATACATTAATGATTGTGGAAAACGTTTAAATAAAAATAACAACATGAGGAAATACTTGTCTGCACTTTCGCTCTACACATGAATCTAGAGAAATGTCTTGTCTGTATTCATTAATCCAGCCTTTTGGTCCAATCAGTGATACAATAGCTTAAAATATTTGATAAAAAATGTCTATAGAAATGTCTAAGAATACACCCCACATACTTCAAATGGTGAAGTATTTATACAAAAAATTATACAAAATATCTCAAAACAAACTCGAGATTTATTTTAGGAAATACAAATATCATCTTGCAAGAAGATAGAGACACCTATTGAATTGTTTCATGTTGTCCCTTTTATTGTGGTATTGTTGGCTTTTATGGTTGGATTTGTAGCCCTTTATGCTATTTTGCAGTTTTGGTCCCTTATGCTGGCACATTCTTCGACTTTTATCTTTTACCTGATACTCTTTTACCATGTTTTCCTATTTTCATCTAATTACTTGGCTGCACTATTTTACTGTGCAATAACATTTTACTGTAAATTTCTCACAGTAAATTAGTCATGCTTTCCCACCATTCTACCTAAGGTAATTTGACACTCATCAACCTTTAGTATATCTCATTAGCCTCGGTATACTTGGAAAAATTGAGTTTTTTGATGAATAAGTGTTTAATCTCATGCTGGAGAAAAAACAAGTTCTCAAAGGTGTCATACAAAAATTTGCCCGTTGGCATTGCTTTTATAGATGAAGTACTAGTTTTTTCCTTAGCCAACTGCCTTAATATGTTATCATAGTCTAGTTGTGACATAAGTTTATCATTGATGACCAATGGACTAGGCAATCCTTTCTCCCTCGGAATTTTGAATTTGGGCATGAATCTATCAATGGCCACCTGCATGTTATGGCACTTTTCTTCTCAGTTCAGCATCGGGTTTCTCTTGGAAAGGACCTTTCTTATTTAAAAAATGGTTTCAGTCTTGTATTCTATATTGAGCTCCTGAAGCTCATATCATTTTTTTCTGTTAAGGAAATGAATGAGTCTATTAGCATCCTCTAGCATGTCACCCATTTCCTCCTTGACTTTCTGAATAGCTACTGTAGATATCTTTATTAGTTCTGTTTGCTCAAAAATAACTTGAATATACGGCCAAATATCCTTGACGAAGTCAATGATATTGGCCCATAATAGTTCCTTGGCTTGCCTAAGGGGTTTCTCTAATGTCAGGTCCTTTTCCAAGGCTTTTACCCTTTCACTCATTCTATTGGCCTTCTGAGTTTCTTCTTTTTGCATAATCTATGCAAGTTTATAGTCAGTCTCTAAACTTGCCACCTTTTCCTTTAGTTTATTCATTTCTGTAGCCTAAATTGACATCTCTTCCATGGCTCTAACTAATTTTTCTGCCTTTTCTCCTAATCCATCTACTATTGTTGTAGGCGATGATATTACTGGCAATGATGTGGAAGGTGGAGCTATTGGTGCAAGTGAATCTACCAATGTAGAAGGGATTGTTGTAGATATAGTAGGGATGACATTTGTAGAAGTTGATGCAATGTTAGTCTATTTCAATTGGATCAAGCTATCCAGTTCTTTCTCTGTATCCCTGAGTTGATCATTGAGTTTTAGGACCAATTCCATCAACTCTTCATGTTTGGTTTGGTTCTCTATGACTTCAACCGTTTGAGGATGTTGTAGCTGTTGTATTTTCAATTGCTTCTTTAGTGCATCAATATCATCATTCTTCTTCTTTATCAGCTACCCATTAGCTTTTATATCCTTGGGATCGTGTCCCAGTTCAATAACCAAGTCTTCCAAAGACTTAATTCTCATATCCTTGGCCTGTGAGGAGGCCTTCTCTAACTGAAACTGTGCTGAGATGTTGTCCAATGAGTTTTGTAGCTGATGGGCAACTATGGCTTTACCTGTTAGGGTAGAGTATATAATCTCTCCAGCCTATTTGTGCAGTTCTATTTTGTCTATGGGATGAATGTCCCTTGCCAACACTTCAAAGTTAACCCTCATGTAACCTGATGATATTTTGGGATGCTATGTTGTAGGTTTAATAAAGGACATCTGTAGCTTTCCTTCCTTAATGTCAAAGGTCGACATTAGCCTTGTTTGATTTGTGGGAGTGAGCTTTAGGTACGGAGCATATGTTTGGGCTTTAAGCCTCTCATTTTGATTTCCTTATACCTATCCTTTATGTCCTGGTCTTTGTCAGCAGGCCTACTGAAGGAAGACACTTTCACACTAAGCTGCCTTTCCAACATCTGAGTCTATGATGTGGAAGGCTCTTGTATGTATTCAGATGGAGTTATGGGCCTGCTTCTGTCTACCTCTGTGTTGGTAACATATGTTGATCCTTTTGTGTATTCCTATTTAGAGGCTAGATTTAACCTTTGCCTCTTGCTGTGACTGGTTTCCTGCTACAAATTTGAGGTGTCTGTTCCTTAAGTGGAAGCTCCCTCTCTGTTTCTTTTTGGATTCTTCTCCTCATTCTAAGGAGTCTGTGTGCTTGGAGGGGTGCTCATGGCTCTTTCTAACTCTTCTGGTACCTGTAGGAAAGTGCTCTCATCAAGCTATTTTTCCAAATCAATTAGACCATTTTCCACATCTACCCTTGTACTATCATTGTCTACTAGGGTATTTTCCACCCATTTTATTTGATTTGCATATGCCTCTATCTCTGGTATGGGTTGGTGGATAAAAGGTCATAGCTTGACCTTTTGCCTTTTCTTGGTAACGAATTCCAAAGGGTCATGTCTCCATACAAAACTCCTTTGGAATTCCAGGCTTTGTAGGATTAGGTCTACCTCTTTCCCTACCTCCCTGGAATTACATAAGAAGGCACCTAACTAATCTTTGATTTTGAAATTGGCCTTCTTCTTGGCATTAAAAAAGTTGACCTCATCTGCGATGATGATCTGTCTGTAATATTCTAAGCCAAACAACCTCATGGGGAGGTATCTTGACAACTTATATGGTGCAAGCAGGCAACCATATATTATGATTTCTGTGTGGTTTCGGTAATGGTACCAATCTCCCACTTTGGTTTGCTTGGAAATCTAAAGGACTCTTTTTATCTCTCGACTTATCCTAGGTGGAGGATTTCTGGTGAGCATAGTCATTATTGGATACACAAAAGAATCTATGACGTTAGAGTATGTATATGGGGATTTAAACTCATGGAAAAGTGGGGTCCAAAAAATGAGAGATCTGGGTTGTCCAGTGGTGTCAAGCTTCTGGAGAGTGAAAGGAACTTATTTTACTGATAATACAATAACAAATGGCATAATACAGAGAATTATTTGAATAATCTCTCATTGCCCATTCTTGTGAACTACTCATGCATCCTATCAGCTATGAAACTGGCAAAGTCATATATGATTGCAGGAGGCTACCCTGGGGTATAAAAGGACATGAAAGCAAGAATACGTTCATCAATGTATTCACTAGTAGAGTAACCCAAAACAAGGGATATCATGGTACAATGTTCTAGCCCAATTGAGAGAAAATAATTGCTACATATGGAGGGGGATCCTTAGGGATGTGATTTTCTTCTCTAATGAAGGTTTGAAACAACTGGGCCATCTTGATGGGTTTATCTTGGGATACTAGTCCAACAGGTCTCCAATTGAGAGAGGGGTTAGGTTTGGCCCTGGTTGGAACTACAACATTTCATTAATTGACTTAGCTATGAGAGTGAAAATAACCTTCTGGTCATGAGACATTATGGCTCTATGGCGGGGGACGTAGCATGCAAAACACATATGAAAAATTTCTGGAAAGATGTGGACCTCGGGGAACTAGTATATGGTTAAATTGGACTCCCAAAGGCCAATATCATCTGTATGCTTCAGGTATCCTTATTTTCTTAAGCAATGGATTTTAAGTAGGAGCTATATTGCAGTTGTGTCTTTGATTTGGAAATCCCTGTCAGCTAGGGGAAGGTGGTCCAGGTCTAAGTATGGAGTGGTAATGGGTCTAACATCCATAGAGACAGGGGCAGTAATATTTCAGTTCTTGTGAATTTGAATTATGCTCTTGTGGGGGGGGTTATCGAAGGTTTTGGGATTTCTTAGAGGGCTTAGGCAAGTAATTCCTTTAATTGGTAGTATTTTTGCTCAATTTATTAATTTAAAATGCTACACAGGCTAAAGGTTTTAAAATTTGCAGGGGTAAGTGGTAATTTGTGGTGAAATACCTGGAATTAGGCAAATTGGCTCTGAAAATGGTGTTTCACAGCAACTGTAGTGATTGGTGTGGTCCTGGTATGGTCTAAAAAGTCAGTTGGGTTGTCTGTGGTGTCTTCTGGAGTGAAATTGGAAGTTTGTGGGTAATTTCGACGTTTACAGTGGTAACAATGGTTTACACAGCTTATAAAGAAAATGTGCGAAAAAAAGGGCGAAAGAGGGTTTCACAACCTTTTATAGAGAAAATGACTAATTTTAGCGGGTTTTACTTTCAGATTAACAATGGAGGGTTTTCGGTTAAATGGGGGAAGTGGTTTTGGAAGGCCATCACACCTTTTTTGTGGTGCGAGCGGTTTTTGGGAGGGGTCACCCGATGCCATATATCATCTGACGCGTAGCATCGGGGGCCAGGAAAAAAAGCCACTTTATTGAGTAGTTATTGTTCAGCTATTGGGCGCGACCAATATGGTTGTGCATCATTGGATGTGGGAGAGGGATGATCAACAGTAGTTGGGAGGCAAAGTTGCGCGGGGGGAAATGACGGGATTTGTTGGGGGACCCAACGATTTAGTTATGGTGGTTCGGGTGAGACTAATGCAAGAGTAACTTATGTTTTACAGGGGTTAAGTAAATTAAGTGAAGTTATATTGAGATAAGTGGTATTTTATATTAGTTTTTATTAAAACTGAGGGGTTGGGGTATTTTATATAGTGTTTTAATTATTTACGGGAAAAGGGTTATAATGGGTTTATATAATAGAGTTAGTTAGTTAATATGAAAGTGATGGCAGAGTGGATTTTCTTGAAAAATAGTTAAGTGTATGCGATTATGCGTTTAGATTTATACTTAGGATAAAAAAAAATGTGGGTTTTTTTTGCGAAAAGGTTTTACATGGGGGTGAGTCACTTTTCCTAGATAAAAGGTGTCCACCATAGGAAAGTGTGATTTTATTAGGGAAATGAGGGGAAATGTGTTTTCATGAAGGGGGTTCTAGTACTTGTCCCCCTAAGTCATTAAGCCGAGGATCTGGTCCCTCCAAAAGTCAAAGAAATGATCTGAACCTTTTTGACTTGTAGGATTTAAGTACTAGAACTTATTTATGGGAAATTAGTGAAGTAAAGGGGTGAAATGAATGAAGGGATGTTAAATAAGCCATATTGTAAACCATTGTATTTTCTTTGTTTACTACTTATGCTCATTTGAAAGATGTATTTAAAACAATGACATAAGTGTTTTTGTGTAATCACATGATATTTCTGCAACATTTCTACTACTTACCCATTTACTCATTCTACCATTTTTTTCTTCATTTTATTTGGGTGCATTTAAGCTAGAAAACCCTTATCAATCTTTTCTTTTCTTTTACAAAGTAAACTATCTAATTCTAACCTTATATCATCCAAGGGCTCAGATTAAACTGATGAGCTCCTTTTATTTAATCTACCTATCTAATGATCTGCCAAGATTAAACTGTTTGGTCAGATTTTATTCTCTAACTAAAAACATAAAATTCAAAACGTGGTATAATCAAGATTAAACAGTTTGAGTACCATGGATTGTGGCATGAATAACAAGATGCACACAATATTTTTTTGCTAAAGCAAGAGTCGGACCTTATTTTTCATTAATTAGTAAATAAAATACATAAGATACAGCACTCCTCGAAAAGATATAGAACAAGGAGGAAACTCAACAATAACTAAAAATGGGCCCAAGGAAAATGTCACGAAACCGACACCAAAACCTTAGGATGCACAAAAGAAATCCAAGATAGAGTTGGACCCGAGGCAGAACAAATGTGTCATTCCATAATATTTCAAGTCCGCAAACTCCCAACCCATATGTCTTTGAAACGTGGGAACAAAAGGGCACGTCCCTTAAAGAACATTTTGCTTCCGGCCTGGAGTATTGAATCCTGACATCTCCCACCATTTTCCTGAACAATATCTTTGATCTTGACCGTCGAACCGTCTTTTTCAATCCTACAGCTGTGGACAATTTTGCTGTGCTTCGACTTCCAAAATTTACCCCTGTGGACCCACCAACTTGCTTGATCCATATGAATCGTAGATCCTCCTCGCAAAATCCTACAATTGAGGTTCATATCGCTCCAATCAACATTGTTAAACAATAGCGTGTGATCATGGTGGTAATTCATCCAGCCCCACTGCCACGTGGGGTTCACTGAATGGAATCGCTCCAAAAGAGGGAAAACTGCTTCCTGCTTGTGATGCTTGCGATCACCCCAAAACCGCCCTGGCCGTGATATTATGATCAAAGGCGAAAATTCAAGTTTTCGGGGATGCCGACGGTTCCTGGATTTTGATCTCTCGCCATATCTGCTCTACCTATACCATTGTGAGAAGAGGCTTCCACCATCCTGCCTGAAACTCAAAAAAATAAAACTCCCGCACTACAACCACTGTTAGCCTGTATGAGAGTATTACCCTGAGCTACAGAGGCACGCCGAAGCACGTCATCTGCTATATATTTGATTGTGAACACTCCACTGATCATAACGCTTCTGAGTTAGTTGTGCTTCCCTCCATGGCCCTGTTCTGAAACACCAACCAATCTTCTTTAGCCTAGTCGTGGCACTTCGCCTTTAGTCTATGCTGAGGTAGCTCTTGCCATTCCATTCCAACCCTATTTGCTGTGTAGTTCACTCCTTGATTGGCCAGAAGATCCACTAGTTTATTTTTGCACATATTTAAAATTAATTGTGCAGAGGCACAAAAGGTGATTATGGATCCGTTGAAAGATCTGGATCAGCCTCCAGTTTCTTTAGGCCTTTTCCGGTGCCGTACCCCAACTGATTCTCTTGACCGAGTTAATGATTAACTCATAATCTACTTCAACAATCACATTGTGTCGATTATCCTGAATTAGGAATTCTAAACATTGCTCCATAGCCATAACTTCTGCCATATTGTTGGTGGCTCTCCCTAGGTGTCCATAGAAGATGAATATAATATTTCCTCTTTCATCTCTTAAAACCCCGCCATGACCTGCAGTACCCGGGTTGCCCTTTGAGGCACCATCAATATTGTATTTCAAAAAACCCTTGGGGGGGTGCCAAAAATCAAGCTCAAAATCTCTAATGAGAATCTTCTTATCCAAGCCCTGAGGAATGAGACCCTGCAACCCTAGCTGACAGAGAATCCTCAATTCTGGTGCCAAAGGTGGATTCTTAGGGAGATTTTAGACTATAGAACCCACTGTCTCCTTAAGCTGTTTTAAGATCTATTCCAAAAGGTAAAGGGATGGTTTTTTTACTTCCTTGAAGATTCTGTTATTCCTTTCTTTCCAAATATTCCAGATAATGGAGCTTGGTGTTAGAGCCCAAGCTGAGCCAACAACTTCATTATTCGAAAAATTGCTTCTCCACTTGTTTAGGGTGTTGATGATGCTCCCTTTGTCCCTATATGACTGTTGGAAAATGGTGGCAAAAGAATCCCACAACTTGGAGGTAAAGGTGAAATTGTTGAGAAGGTGCTCCATTGTTTCCTCTTGAGCTTCAGATAGTTGGCATCTAGAAGGCCCCAGAACACCCCTCTTCCGAATATTATCCCAAGTCAAAATATTCCTATGCTAGACCAGCCACATGAAGAGTTTAATTTTCATCCAACCTTGATGCCTCCATAGTCTTTGCCATGCTTTGTCCGGAGCCTGGGAGGCCAATCCAAGGGGAATGACTTTTGCTTCCTTAAGATTAAAGGTACCCTCATTGTTGTTGCCCCATCTCAGTTGGTCATTCCCTCCTGGCACTAAAATTTTCCTTTGATCTAAATCTTGCATTAGCATTTCAACTTTAACTTTTAACGGGTTTCCATCCGTGAAATCAAATTTCCTCCATATTCTCCATTTTCCTATATTGTTGGTTCGATCCTAGAAATCCTTTAATTTGGATAGTCCTTTAGTATCTGCCTCTACCTTAAGATCCTTCAATTACTCTTTTAATGAAATGGGTTCTTGTTGCCATCTATCCTCACAAAATAGAGCTAAGTCTCCCTCTCTAATTTTCTAGAAGTCGTTATCTTGGACTAGGCCTCTATTTTCCCAGGCCTTGTTCCAGATGTGTGATCCCTTAATATTTCCATCCATCCGTATATGGTCATTACTTTTCCATGAGCTGGCATATTTTTCTTTCCAAATAATAGCCCACTGAACCTTTGGTTCTTTTATCTAGCGCCACCATAATTTAGCCCCTAAAGCCTTGCTTAAAATTTCAGGATCATCCAAACCTAAACCCCCATGGTTTTTAGGTTTGCCAATTTTTTCCCAGGCTACCAAGGCCCATTTCTTCTTTTCTTCCCCCGTGCCCCAGAGAAAGTCTCTCTGTATGGTTCTGAATAGATGCAAGGCTCCTTTAGCAGCAGGGAGAGCAGATAGCATGAAAACTAGGATTGATTGAAGAACAACCTTTGTGAGCACCAACCTACCAGCCAAGTTTAAGGACCTCATAGTCCATTTCCTTATTTTATCTTGCAATTTATTAATCACTGGCTCCCAGATACTCTTGTGTAATGGCATAGCAGTTAGAGGAACCCCCAAATATATTGAGGGGAGAGATTCCCTTTTAAAGCCCAGAATTTTAGAAATGTTCCTCTGAATAGCAATACTAGTATTGAAGAAAAAAATCTTAGATTTGGAGAGATTAACTTCCATACCTGAAGCCCTAGCAAAGTCATTTAGGATTTGTTTGTATGCGAGAGCTTCTTTGACTGTGGGGATTCCCTACAGCATGGTGTCGTCAACAAACTATTGATGAGTCCAAGCCTGTCCCCTATTAGAAAGTTGAAGACCTTTGATCTTACCAACTTCTTTTGCATGCTTGATAGACCGACCCAGTCCTTCCATCATGAGGATGAAGAGAAAGGGAGAGAGTGGGTCCCCCTGTCTGAGGCCTCTAGAAGGAAAAAAGTCTCAAAAGGAGAGCCATTGACTAGAATTGAGAAGCTAGAGGAAGTAACTAGGGCCAAGACCCATCTCACCCAGTTGTGATCAAACCCAAAAGCAATAAGAATTTTCCTGATATAATTCCAATTCAATTTATCATAGGCCTTGGCAATGTCCAATTGCATGATCATACCAGCATTTCTGTTGCTAGTTAGAGTGTGTACCACCTCATGTGCTTGAATGATATTATTAATAATTTTCCTTCCTTCCACATACCCAGATTGTTCCACAGAAACAAGGGTAGGAAGGAGAGGTTTGAGTCTATTGGCAACCACTTTTGATATTATCTTGTAAACCACATTGCATAAAGCTATCAATCTAAACATGTCAAGAGTTTGGGCTACCTTTTGTTAAGGGATTAGGGCGATGAAGGAGGTGTTCAGCACTTTCAAAATAGTTCTATTCATCCTACAAGCTTATACTACATTAAGAATATCCTGTTTTACAATATTCTAGCAAGCCTTAAAGAAATCTACATTGAAACCATTGAGGCCGAGTTCTTTACCGTTTTGCATTTCTTTGAGCACTTCACTAACCTCTTCTTTGGTCACTGGCTTGTTTAGGTTGAAATTGTCCTCTCTGGACACCAGCCTAGGTATATGTCTAGTGAAGTCCCTGATGGAGTTTTATCTGTCATAATAAGTTTCCTTGGCTATGCCTCGAAAGTGCTTGACAAGTACAAATTCTATCTCTTCATGAGGGTTGTGAAGATTACCTCCCTCGTCCTTGATCAATGAAATTCTATTGTGTGCTCTGTTCACCATAGTGGATCTGTGGAAAACTCTAGTATTGTGTTCTCCTTCTTTGAGCCATTGAACCCTAGATTTTTTCCTCCAAAATATTTCCTCCTGTTTACATAAATTCTCCTAGTCTTGATTATATTTGGTAGCTTGATTATTTCTAGCTTCATCGAAGCCATCTGTGATAAGGGCTTGGTTGAGTTCCTGCATTTTACCCTCCATAGCCTTTTTTGCCTCGAAAATATTGCCATATTCATTCTTATTCCAATCTTTGAGTCGGATCTTGATGTGTTTTAGTATTTTCCGAAGAAGGAACATTCTTGTGCCCTGAATGTTCAAATATTCTAACCACCATTTGGCTATGTTGTTGATGAAATTTGGATGGGAAAGCCAGATATTTTCAAATCGAAAAGGTTTGTTCGGGGGGGTACCAATACTCTGCACCTCCAAATGAACCGTCCAGTGATCTGAGCCTCCAAAAGGGAGAATGCTTGCTGATATTTCCTTGTCATTGAGCATAAGGTCCTCTGAGATCATGAATCTGTCTAACTTTCAAGCCACCTAAGACTCTCGTCCTCTTTTATTGTTCCAAGTAAAGATGTCATTACTTGTTACAATATCCACTAACTTCATAATATCTATAAAAGTTTGAAGTTTCAGAGAGTCTTTACTTAGAACTCTGGTTCCCCCTTTTTTCTCCGAAAGTGATTTGATCATGTTGAAATCACCTCCCAAGATCCATGGAATGCCTAAATGTCTATCTCTGAGATCCTCCAGAGAATCTAGAAACTTCAGTTTACCCTCCAGTCTTTGGGGCCCATAAACATTTGTGACCAAGTAGGTTTCCTTATCTCCTACAGATTGCATGACCACTGATAAATATTCTCTAGA
The DNA here is from genome assembly GCA_000404065.3 of Pinus taeda. Lineage (NCBI taxonomy): Eukaryota > Viridiplantae > Streptophyta > Pinopsida > Pinales > Pinaceae > Pinus > Pinus taeda. The sequence continues at coordinate 11,417 of APFE030107098.1, read as the reverse complement.
TGCCTTAGAATCTATAATGTCTATTTTTTCTGGATTCCAAAGGGTCAGTATACCTCCTATTGTATTCTCTTCTTTGACTTCCAGAAACTCATAACGAATGAGCCATTTGCTATGAATCTCTTTTATTTTTTGAATGGAACATTTGGTTTCCTCGATGAAGATCACATCTGGTGTTGTTTGTTTCATTCTATTACTAATTAGTCTCTGTCTTATTTTACTACCTAGACCTCTAACGTTCCAAGAAGTGAACTTCATTATTAAAGATTGGTAAAGGAGTAGCTAGTTAGGTCTTTCATCTTACCTAAGCCTATTAATAACTTTCCACATTCCATCAATAGTTCGTTCTGCTTTTTCCTGCCTCTTTTCTTTCCTGGGTTTTCGGGTGCTAATCCTAGTGTGGTGTTGGTACCATTCTAAGCCCTTTTTCCCATTCCAAAACATGACCATTTCCTACCTTTTTCTTATCATCCATTCCTCAAATGCCTTAGAATTTAATTAATTTAATAGTTTATAGTCGTTGGCATGCATATTAATTGATTTAGGGGTCTTGTGTTGACAAATTAGGATTTTAGGCCTAAATCACTACAGGAAGTCTTAACAACCTGTAAATGGTTTATTATGTGACATGTGGCATGGCAGCTAGGTAGGAGCGGAAGGCATGGACGAAAAGAGGAATGTCCAAACATGGAAAAACACCTACTCCGCATTAGAAACATTTCTCCAATCAGCACAGTCAACGCTTAGTCAACCCTAGCATGTCGGCACAAAAGGCAGCAACAGCATTCAGTTTTTATCCATTCGCTTTCAAGTTGTTTCCTATTTTGATTTTTGATTTATGCATAAGACAATTAGGAATATATCCGTGTTTTGATTTACCAAACGCAGCAACAGCTGCTATGGATAAGCATCCATTTTTCAAAGGGATGCAATTATGTAATTAAAAGACAAGGCCGAGACCTGGGATCGGTTACACACATTCATACAGACATATACTATTGTTTACAATTACGTTTTGGAACAGAACCTCTGGTTTTTCGAATGAATACATTGCATACTTGTTTAATATCGTGATCTTGGTGTAATCATCGGTGTGCCAAAGACGCGGACGGGCCCTGCGTATGTGGTAGACCGATCACACATTTCGTTTGTGTTTACATTTTGTTTATGCTCATACTCTGTTTATATTTGCATTACATTCATCGTGTAGTTTTAATTTAATTTACAGTCAATTCAATTGGATAAAACGCATGCGAATTATATATGTATTTGGAGATTTGATTGCAGTGATGAATGCGTGAAATCTATGTCTGTACATGTGTTGAATAACCCTCTCTTGGATTATGAAATATATCCCGTAAAGGATTTAATCTCAGAGTTGTTTATGAAACATTGATATGGATAATGGTTATGAACTTGCTTTTACATGCCTTCTTTAAGCATTCTTGATTGCTGAATGATATTGAACAAGGGTTGCATGTTGATGTTTCTGTAAGGGAACCGAACCTTTCAAGATAACCATATACAGCATGATAGGAATTGCATTTAGTTGTTAATAGCACATGATTTAATGCTTAGTTAGTTTAACAATAGAATTAATCTCAGCATTAGGAGTTATAGATTTAGAATAGATCCTTTATGCTTATATACTTTAGGCACACGCCTCTAAGTAAACGCACCCTGGGTTGACAATTAATTTAGACCGATCTAGCCCCCTAGATAGGACACTACATTTTGGCGCCGTTGCCGGGGAGGCGTACTTAAAGGATTGAAGTTTAATAGAAAAATCAACATAAAAAAAAATTTAGTTAACGCCATGCTCATTTATGCCTAGGTTTAGAGACAATCAGGGTAGATTTAAAAGAACCCCCCAACCTTCACAAACTAACCCATCACCATCAGGAGCAGACGTTGTAAAGCATTTAACACCAGCTGAGGAAAATCTCATTCAAGCCTTAGAGAATAAACAGAAATCAGGACAGAGACTTACACTCGTTGAAAGGCAAACCTTATATATACATAAATCTCAGAAGAAGGACTTTCCTAGGTCTACCACACAAGGAGAAAGTAGTGCAGTGATTCAATACTCTCCAGAGACTGAACACTCCTATCTCAATCCCTTCTTTAAAGGAAGTGACTCTGATAAATCCATTAAGATGGCTGATGAAGGAGATGGGTCAGCACAAAATCAAAGACGCAGGGATGAGGAAGAGTTCACTTTTCTTTTTCCCATACAAGAACCCCAGGAAGATGATGAGATCAAAATGAAAAATATACCACCATCAGTGCTACCTAATTTCTATGGTATGGCTTCGGAAGACCCAGACTCATTCCTATTCGAATTTGATATTGTATGCCGGACATATGGTTATACTGATGATGCCCATAGGCTCAGACTTTTTCCAGCCACATTAAAAGCATCCGCCTTGAGATGGTTCATGGGACTTGGTGAACATACTATCACAGACTGGGATGGTATGAGAAAAGTATTTCTAAGGAAATATCAACCTTATTGCAGATCTAAAGATTCTAAAGATGACATCTTTAGAATGACCCAACAAGAGGATGAAACCTTAGAGGAATACTTGGAACGGTTTATTTATAACTTGCAAAAATCCAAACACCGAACTATGCCTCTTGAACTGACTCGCTCAATATTCTTGAAAGGTATCAGAGATGAGTACATGGATGACCTCAATCTAATGGGCAAAGGTGACATCTCTGTTTTACCCTTTGAAGAAATCGCTGATTTATGCGAAAAGTATTCAAGGAGTAAAGCTAAGATGGGGAAGAGAACTTTGTCATCCAAGGCCATTAAGTCCAATTCCACAAGTGTCACAAGAGCTGAGATAGGCAACCTGTTAGAAGAATTCAAGACAGATTTATTAAGCACAATAGGGAATCAAATTGACACTTTGAAAGCCAAAAAGAAACAAGAAACTGAGGACCAGGTAATGTCCATTTTCTGCCCCAAGTGCCGGAAGAAACATGCATTAAAAGACTGTCCACTAGATAGCATCCAAGTTTGTGCTTTCTGTACTGAACATCATGACATATTTAATTGTCCTAAGGTTAAGGTTTTGCAGAACTATAACATGGCAGCTAATGCAGAGATGGAGCACATGTATTACATGGGCGCAAAAAGACCATGGCAACCAAGGCCAAACCCTCAAGGTATGTTTCCAAATCAAAACTTGCAATTTCCTATGAATGATCCGATGTATGTGCAGAATTCATGGAATGTACCAATGCCATGGCAGCCCCCAAACAACCCACAGCAACAATGGAGACCATCTCAACAATATACTCAACCTTATCCTACATATCCTCAGTCATATTCCTCGTACCAACAACCATACCAACAGTACTCACATCCTCAACCATATCAGCAGTACCCTCCGCAAGTTGGTTATCCACCCCAGCCTACTCAACAGGCACTGCCTGCTCCTCCACCAATAAATCCACCACAACTCCAATTTTCAGCTAACCCACAGCCTTCCAGACCCACGCAAATTCCTGCTCAAACTGTCCCAAATCCGAATAATAGAGCAGAGAGGCCAGCCTATAATATAGAAGAAGGAACTTCATATTCCATATTACCTTTACAGAACATAAACTTGAGGTCTGGCAAAGTACTACAGAGAGTCTCCAGTAACAGAAAAACGAGAAGAAACTGTAGAAAATGAAAAAGAAATAATAAATGAGAAACAATCAAACATTGACATCAGTGATAAGCAAATGCAACAATTGAAACCACCTTTTCCAGACCGATTGGTCCACATCAAACCTCCATTGTCTATACCACAATTTGATGTCTTAGATGAGCTTAAAAATGTCTACATAAAGATTCCATTACTGCAAGCTATAAAAGAAATCCCTATCTACACTAAAGCCATCAAAGACATGTGTCTCAAGAAGCCTGCTAGAAGAAAGATCGATCCTCAAACCATTCATGTCATAGGACATTTAGCAGGACTGATGACCAATACTGTTTCCATAGAAAAGTATGTTGATCCTGGCATTCCTAAAGTAACCACCATCATTAACAACATACAAATTCCAAACACTCTGATCGATCTTGGAGCTGCAATTAATGTAATGACCTTAGAAACCATGAGAACACTTCAGCTTACCAATCTGCAACATACAACAATCGTTCTTGAATTAGCTGATAGGTCCAAAGTGATTCCTGAAGGGATTTTGGAGGACGTAATTGTCTCGCTGGACTCTTGGGAGTATCCGGTGGACTTTTTAATCCTTCAACCCAAATCTAATTTAGGCGGACACCCTATCATTCTTGGTAGGCCATGGTTAGCAACTGCTGATGCATTTATAGGTTGTCGATCTGGCAACATGATTATCTCTAGAGGGACAGAAAGGAAACAACTTACCCTCTACCCATCCGCACAATCACCAGCAGTTACACACAATTTGTGGCTCGATGACAAATTTAATGACAAAGATGAAGTACAGCCCCTTTTCAGCATTGACCAAATCTATAATTTCCAAGAACATGACAATAATGATTTGGTAGAATTATTTCTTGCTCAACCAGATATCTCTGAAGATTTGAGACATGCTCAATATCACGCTGCAGACATACTTTTAGCTCAAAATTTTCAGGAGACATGCACCATCCACTCTTTACAAACCAATTTTCTTGATATTTTTCCAGTTCAATCCATTACCAATACTCAGAGTAAGGTTATAGAAATCAGTCCAGGGAAAACTTTGAATATAGGCAATCATTTGGACTCATCCCAACAAGATAGATTAATTCAACTCTTGAGGAAATATCAAACAGCCTTTGCTTGGGATTATACCGACATGCATGGCATTCATCCTGACACATGCACACATCATATTTACACAGACCATACTATTAAACCAGTGAGGCAGCCGCAAAGGAGGATGAACCCCGTACTTCAAGATATTGTTAGAGAAGAGTTACAAAAACTTTTGAGAGTCAATTTTATATATCCTATCTCTGACAGTCAGTGGGTATCCCCATTGGTTGCGGTGCCCAAGAAAAATGGTAAATGGCGTATTTGTGTCGATTACCGACAACTAAACAAAGCCACGCTTAAAGACTATTTTCCATTGCCATTCATCGACCAAGTCTTAGACACCCTCGCTGGTAAATCATCCTTCTCCTTTCTGGATGGTTTCAGCGGATATAACCAGATAAGGATAGCCCCGGAAGACCAGGACAAAACCACCTTCACCTGTCCTTGGGGAACTTATGCCTACAATGTTCTGCCGTTTGGATTGTGTAACGCTCCAGCCACATTTCAGCGAGCTGTACTAGCTATTTTCGCTGACTTAATTCATGATTGTGTTGAAGTGTATATGGACGATTTTTCAGTCTATGGCAATTCCTTTGACCATGCATTGGAAAACATTGAGAGAGTTTTAAAAAGATGCATTGAGTCTAACCTGTCCCTCAGTAATGAGAAATGTTTTATGATGTTGAATGAGGGAATAGTGTTAGGTCATTATATTTCCTCTCAAGGAATTACAGTTGACCCAGCAAAAATCCAAATCATTGTTGATTTACCCATACCACAAAATCCGAGAGAGGTAAGAAGTTTCCTTGGATACGCAAGTTATTACCGAAGATTCATTGAACATTTTAGCAAGTTAGCCTTACCTCTGTTTAAACTGTTGTCCAAAGATGTAAATTTCAGTTGGAATGAAAATTGCCAACATGCATTTGAATTACTCAAATAGAAATTATCAACAGCACCAATCCTGAGAGGGCCTAATTGGAGTTTTCCATTCCATATTTTTACAGATGCATCTGACACTGCTGTAGGTGCATCGTTAGGCCAGACAGAAGAATCTTGCACTTATGCTATTTACTTCATTAGCAAAAATCTGACCCCTGCGGAGTTAAACTACATGGTCACAGAGAAAGAAACACTTGCCATTATCTATGCTGTGAACAAATTTCGCCACTACATTACTGGTTATGAAGTCTTTGTCCATACCGACCATTCTGCCATAAAACATTTAATGAACAAACCCATAACCAGTGGTAGAGTTACCAGATGGCTGTTGTTGTTACAAGAATTCAATATCACCGTGTTGGATAGACCTGGTAAAGAGAACCAGGTGGCAGATTTTCTCTCTCGATTGCAGAATCAAGGTGAAGTTGTTCCTGTCGAAGACTCTTTTCCTGATGAACATTTATTTGCCATTTCTATAATTAATCCTTGGTATGCTGATTTGGCTAATTACTTGTCTACAGGTAAGACTCCTCCACATTTTACCTCAAAAGAAAAGAAACGGCTAGTTAAACAAAGTGCTAGATATTCCTGGCTCAATGGCGATCTCTTTTACACTGGCTATGACATGATCATCCGTAGATGTGTAAGAAATGACGAGGTAATTGATATTTTAAAATCTTGCCATGATGAGCTGTGTGGTGGGCATTTTGCAGCGAAGCGGACAGCATTCAAAGTTCTAACTCTTGGATACTATTGGCCATCCATTTTCAAGGATGCCAAAAAGTATGTAAGGTGTTGCGACATTTGCCAAAGGATGGGCAGGCCAACCGCCAGCGATGAGATGCCCCTTCATCCCCAAGTTCACCTAGAACCATTTGACAAATGGGCCCTGGACTTCATTGGACCTATCAACCCATCTTCAAATGGTAAGAAGTACATATTAGTATGTACAGATTATGTTACAAAGTGGGCTGAGGCAAAAGCATTGGTAAGAGCCACTGAACATACAGTTGTCAATTTCTTGTTTGAGGAAATTTTTGTTAGATACGGAGTACCCAGGGAGATAGTAACTGATCAAGGCACCCAATTTACCTCCAAGTTAGTCAAGGATATTACAGACAAGTATAAGATCAAACATAGGAGAAGCACACCCTATCATCCACAGGCCAATGGGCAAGTGGAATCTACAAACAAAACTTTGGAGGGAATCATTACTAAAACTGTTGCCATGAACAGGAAAAATTGGGAGGAAAAACTTAAGGATGTTCTCTGGGCGTACAGGATTACTTGGAAAGATACTACGGGCTTCACCCCATACCAGTTGGTGTACGGTAAGGATGTCATGCTTCCTATTGAGTTTCAGATTCACACTTTTAAACTAGCTGCTGATTTACAGATTGATTTGGATGAGGCACAAAAAGAACGGATCCAGCAACTTAACCAGTTAGATGAGATGCGGCAGCAGGCGGAGGAGACCACAATCCTCATGCAAAAGCACAGGAAGCAGTGGCATGATGCTCATATAAAGAAGAAACAATTTAAGGAAGGTGATTGGGCCCTCCTTTTTGACTCTAAGTTTAGAGACCATAAGGCCAATTTCACCACCCACTGGATGGGCCCTTATGAAATTGTCCAGGTTTATGACAATGGATCTGTCACTCTCACAACTATTGATGGGGAAGGTCATTCCTTCATTGTAAATGGGCATCGTTTGAAACTTTACACCAAGCCCATCAGCGCAGTTTTTCTACCTTAGTTTCTCAGCAACAAGAGGTTGAGCTACTGCAGCCCTCAGCTGCAGTCTCTCTACCTTAGTATTTCCTTGAATTTGTTTTTTTAAAAGAAAAATATAAAAAAAAAAAAGACAAAAACAAATAAATGGGTTAGATGTGAAAACCAGCTTCTGGCACACTCTAACCTTGAATTCCTACTTGAAAACCAATTCGTTGGCAAGTAAGAATTCTTTTTCTTTCTCATTGTTTCATGTTTTCAACTGAATGTTGACTTGAGGACAAGTCACAATCTTTTGTGGGGGAGGGGAGCATATCAGCATATCAGTATTCATTTTTATCTCTCCACTGTAATTTTAACTTTCCCCACCATTCCAGGCTTCAATGAATAAGTTGTCTTGTTATTGCCTGTTATCAGTGGGACCTGGTTATAAATATCATGAAGAGGGACCTGTTTTGTTTACAGAAACTATGCTTTCAGCACCCGCAGAATATCAGCAGTAAGGGACCTGTTTAGATATATCAAAGGGACCTGTTAGGATCAGGACTTCATCAATCAAGTAACCCAGCTTAGCAGCATCTGCATGCATACAAAGAAGTGCATGATCATCTTCAGCACTGCAGAGGGACCTGTGTATGCCTTAAGGGACCTGTTACACAACAAAGCAATCAAACAACAGTCACAGCTAGCTCTACTTAGATGTCAATGCCACAGCAGTCCAATAGTGTAATGTATTCCTTGTTTTTAACACTTAACTTCCTAGATTATTTTTATGTTATGTTAATAGCTATGACTGTTAGTAATTAATTCCAAGGCATATTTCCATTCTCTTATTTCCCTAACATTTCTCTCTTGCCCCAGTTTACTCCCTACTCTCAAATGCATACACTCCTCACTCTAGTACTTCCTACACATTCCATATCCACAACCATTACATTCCTCACTTACATACCCTCCTAAACATTACATATTCATTCTAAATACCGCCATATTCATTTCTAAATTCGCCCTTAGAAGAGTACCAACATAACATATGGCTATATTTTTGAAGAAATTTTATTAATGGAATATCCCTTTTGAAACATCAAAGTATTATTTTTGGGGAATTCTATTAATACCCTTTTTGAAAAAATCAAATAAAGAATATATTAATAAAAAGGGTCATTAAAAATCCGATGCAAAGGACAGCCGGCCTATTCATTAGAAGTGCATGGCCGAGTGATGATTCACCACCCGACGTACACACACCTCTCGGCGCTCCTATCACAACGTTCATACAAGTGCATTTGGTCATCATTCCTCTGTTTCAAATTTAATACATTGAGCTCATTTAAAAAAACACAGTGGTATCGGGATTGTATACGGTGGTGTCAAACTTCAACCACGGGCGCTGGTGCATGAGCTTCTACAAGCATCAAGACCGAGGACAGAGTTCGAACCCTGTTGAGCTCCATATCAACTCAACCCAACAGCACAGTGGGCAGTCGGCAAACGATTTTCTCAGGTAACCATTCAACCTCATTGTTGAAATTCATAAGTTAGGAAGCCCGACCCTTCGCCAAAATGACTAGTCGGGTCGAACCAAAGACATTTGAAAGTTCTCAATACCACGAGGACTGTATCTCAATCCTCAGGGACATACAGTGGTTACCATTCCTAGAAAAATTCAGGGGAAGCAACGATGAAGTTGCCAAACAATTTGCATTCACCTTCAATGGGGAGAAGGCCTTGATAGGCACCTTCTCATTTAGAATCTCAGAAGACACCATTGCTCAAGCAACAGGGGTTAGTCCAGAGGGTGAGAAATACTTTAAAACTAAGCAGTTTAAGGAAAAATCATGGACCCAATTTATGTCCAGGTCGCGGGTTTCAGCAATGAATTGGAAGAAGGGAGTCCCACGCAGTTGGCTCGTTCACCCTTGGGACGAGATGGTTTATATCCTTCAGAAGTTCGTGACCTGTGAAGGCCGCTATAGTATCGTTTACTTGTATCATATAAAACTGCTGCTGCACATCAAGAAACAATGCACCATTAGCTTGCCATACTTTTTGCTACAAAGTTTAACTAAAATGTCTAAAACCGTTCAGAAACAAAAAGGGAATGAGGATAAGAGTTTATACCACTTTGGGTTACTTAAAATCCTCATTGAAGACGAAATGCAGAGACGGGGAAAGACATGGAAAGAATTCCTCACGGCCAATCAGATTAGAGACGAGGAAGAAAGAGAAAAATCACCAGAGAACTCAGGGTTTGTAAGAGATGTTGATGAGGATATTCCGGCCTCCTCTCGAGCCCATAAGGTACCTGTGAGCACTGTAAGAACCCGACAGATGAGGAAAGAAGAAGCGAAGAGAGCAGAAAAAGACAAGGTGTTCACCACCTATTCAAGAAGGTCGAGGAGGGCAGCAAAAGTTCAGCTGCAAGAAGAGTCTAATGTGCCTGAGCAAATGGACATTCAAAGCAGTGGTTATTCACCACCAGCACCAGAAGCCGATGTGCATGTCGAGAGCCATTCACCCCCGGGATTTGATGCAGAAGTCGAGAGCCATAATAAGCCAACATGTGAGAAAGGGTTTCCACCTCCTCCTGATAAGAAACAGAAGAAGTTAGAGCGGCAAATTGAAAAACTCAAAGAGGAGCTCATGGAAGCCAACATGTTAGAAAGGGTTATTAAAAAGGAAAATCAAATGCTCCGTACCCAGACGAAGGAAATTCAAATGAAACATGTCAAGTTGAAAGAGCGGGTTAGTGAGCTGGAGGCAGAGCAGACCGACATCTGCAAGTGGGCCACCAAGTGGTACAGCCAGAAGAAAATCCTAAAAGAAAAGTACCGAAGGCTGAAACAGGAGCTCCAAGACCAAGAAGATGTCCAGGTAAAGAAGAAGAACGTTGACACACTACTCAAGGCAGCAGAGGTACAGACAGGAACTGAGTTCAAAGGCAGCACATCAGGGTTGGCATGAGGACATGCCAAGTCATTAAGTCGGGGAGAGATGTTGGTACCATTCTAAGCCCTTTTTCCCATTCCAAAACATGACCATTTCCTACCCTTTTCGTATCATCCATTCCTTAAATGCCTTAGAATTTAATTAATTTAATAGTTTATAGTCGTTGGCATGCATATTAATTGATTTAGGGGTCTTGTGTTGACAAATTAGGATTTTAAGCCTAAATCACTACAGGAAGTCTTAACAACCTGTAAATGGTTTATTATGTGACATGTGGCATGGCAGCTAGGTAGGAGCGGAAGGCATGGACGAAAAGAGGAATGTCCAAACATGGACAAACACCTACTCCGCATTAGAAACATTTCTCCAATCAGCACAGTCAACGCTTAGTCAACCCTAGCATGTCGGCACAAAAGGCAGCAACAGCATTCAGTTTTTATCCATTCGCTTTCAAGTTGTTTCCTATTTTGATTTTTGATTTATGCATAAGACAATTAGGAATATATCCGTGTTTTGATTTACCAAACGCAGCAACAGCTGCTATGGATAAGCATCCATTTTTCAAGGGATGCAATGATGTAATTAAAAGACAAGGCTGAGACCTGGGATCGGTTACATACACACACATTCATACAGACATATACTATTGTTTTACAATTACGTTTTGGAACAGAACCTCTGGTTTTTTTGAATGAATACATTGCATACTTGTTAATATCGTGATCTTGGTGTAACCATCGGTGTGCCAAAGACGCGGACGGGCCCTGCGTATGTGGTAGACCGATCACACATTTCGTTTGTGTTTACATTTCGTTTATGCTCATACTCTGTTTATATTTGCATTACATTCATTGTGTAGTTTTAATTTAATTTACAGTCAATTCAATTAGAACGCATGCGAATTATATATGTATTTGGAGATTTGATTGCAGGGATGAATGCGTGAAATCTATGTCTGTACATGTGTTGAATAACCCTCTCTTGGATTATGAAATATATCCCGTAAAGGAT
>APFE030107097.1:194925-284988 GCA_000404065.3 Pinus taeda | reverse complement strand
TAAAAACCCTAAATAATAAAATAAGAATATTTTTTTGAATGCATGCAAAATATTTTTTTTAAATAAAATCGACGGATGAGATCAAGAGATGTCTTGATCCTCATCAACGGTCGAGATCATTTCAACATGGATCACTCGAACTAGCCGTTTGGATCATTTCCTTTATATAGGGTTTTAGGAGGTCATTTCAGGGCATCCAATCTGTGAGTCTGGTACTGAAGAAGCTCTCTCTTGTAAAGTTTTTCTGGTTAATAAAAGAAGACTTTGGGGTCTAAATCTGGCTGGTGTTACTCTCTGGAAGTGCTGTGAGATGTTTAATTTTCTGCATATTTCATTTTTCAGCCATTAATGATAGCTTTTTTTTTTTTTTAGAGTATGGTGAGCACAGGTATCTTGTTCATGTACTAGGGTTTGAGGGTTGTTAGGGTTTCTGAGATAATGGCAGGTACCTCCATTATTTTCTGAGATCTAGCAGCATTCATTCTCTCTATGCTGATGGTTGCTTAAGTTGTGCAGGAGAACCTTTACTAAAGAATATTGTTGGGCGTTTGGGGAAGTTCTAGGCTGAACCAGCCAACTCCCACAGGCCCTTCTTTGCAGAGCCCAGCTGATTTTGGCCCTGGGTTAATCATTTCGTTTGTGTTATTTCTCGAGAGTTTTCTGAAGTATTTTATTCGTAAATCTGAATTTTTTTTTTTTTTTCTTTCTAAAATACTTTGGGTAATAACTGTCAAAATCTGGCTTTATAGAGCTGAAATGTTGAAGTTTTTCATCAGTTTTTAGGGTTTTGTTTCAAAAAAAAAAAAAAAATCTTTTTTTGTGTCCCTGGGTCTTCTGTTCGTAAAATTTGTAGGCTGCAGGGCTCTCAAAGTCTTCCTAAGAAATTCAAGCAAAATCGTGGGTATCAGGCACTGTTTTCTGCTGGAAATTGCACCCAAAGCCGTCACCTCCACGCTGAAAATCACTTACGCTACCTATCTGTGTGTTTCCCCATCTCCACTCCTGCTCCACTTCTTTCGAAATCACTTCTCCGCGTCCCATCTGCAGCATATTCACGCAAATCTATCACGCAGCGATTGTTTCGACCTCCCATCGATCAGCTCCTTTGAGATTTGCTGCCATTGCCAAGCACCTATATCTACAAAGCGCATCTCTCCCCGCCATTCTCCATCCCTCACGCAATCACCTGTGGTTTTATTCATCACGCTGCCATCGAAAATCGTCCAGGCCTGCGGGTTTGAAAATCAGCATAGCAATTCGTTTTTTTTGGGAAAGATCTCTCAGGTTCTGCGTCTCTGCGTGGTAAAATCCTGTGCAGCCGCCGCCCTGCAAGACACTCGTAAGCAGAAAATTCGATTTTTGGTTTTTTAAAATGGCATAAAGTTTAACGTGGGCGGCATTTCAAGTTTTCTTCTGGGCATTGGTAAAATTATTCATTGCCTGCGTGCTTCCAACAACATCGTCCCTTATCCACGCGCTGCTCCACGCCCCTGCAATCATCCAAAACGCTAGAGCATTCCGCCACCTGCAAGATACTCGTGGGTTAAATCCGAAATCAATCCGATCAGCTCAGGGTCGCACGCGAAGGGAGAGGTAAGCGCAGTCATATCTGTTTTGTGCGTGGGTTGAGTCCGGGCTTCGATCTTCACAATCGATTTTTTTTGTTTTGGTTGCGGGTATGTTAGACTTTAGGGTTTAGTTTTTAGTTTTTAATATGTATGCATTGTAAACGTTTTTAATATATTCGTTTCGTTTTGTTTCACTTAGGCTTTAAGTTTAGTTTTGTTGGGTAGCATACGTTTAGGATATTTAATAGTTTGTTTTAGTTTTGATTTTAAATATTTAACAATAAAAATTAAAAAAAAAAAAAAATTGTTAGGGTTAGGGTTGTAGTTAGGATTTAGATTTAGTTAATTTTAGTTTTGATTTTTTGAATTTTGTATTTAATTTAGATTTATTTTTAGAATTTTCATTTTATTTAAAACTTAAAAAATTCATAAAAAGTCATTAGGGTCTTTAGGGTTTTTAGTTTTTAGATTTTTAAATTTTGATTTTGATTTTATAGTTTCTTTCTCTTAGATGTAAATTAGATTTTGTTTTTTTTTTTAATAATTAAAAAAATCAATAAAAAATATAAAGTGAAAAATCAGATAAATTTTTTTCTTTTAGGGCTTAAGATTAAATTTTAATTTTTGTTTTAATTTTTTCAGAAAAGCTATAAAACTCATCGTGGAAAACTATTTTTGCCAGATTCAATGGTTTTCAATGATTATTTTTCATGCTGAGACACGAAATTGACATCTGGTTAATAATTCACAATTCTCGTGGTGGTTTCAAGCGTTTATTTTCATTTGAAGTTTTCAGTTGTTGGATATCATTTTGGTCTTGTGATCATCTAACAAGTAATCGTTTTGATAACGATCTCTTAAGGCACTGGTCTGCTAACTTAATCAAATTCATCTGGTGCTTATCTTTTCGTGTCTCGTGTCTCCCAACCAACTGGTCGACAGTTGGTCTTCATCATCTCACAGGGTCTACCCCCCTTAGCCGCGGGAGACAGGCTTAAACGGAGGGATCGGGGATCAGAGTGACAGCCCCCGGTCTGAGCGTTGTCGTGTCAATTTGCGCGACAACAGGGCCAACGGTCTGCACGCTCAAGCGAGGGTCTTCGTTGCTCCGCTCTGGCCACAACTGCAACTATTATGAGGATTCCTTCTGATAGCTTGATTTTTCTAAGACTTGAATCTTTTGGCATAATTTGAAACAGTCATGAAAACTTAGAGAGTGTTTAGGATCCAATTCAGATCAAGTTAAATAGAGCAAATACATATCAAGCTCATGTTGACAAAATCTGTAACAAGCTTGTTAAACTGCATAGAAATCTTCACTAGTGTTAAAAGAGTTTATTACTTCTACTTTCACCTCTGGGGATCTTGTAATTACTCTTTGTTTCCCCTGCTCTCAGTGAAAACCGTAATGATTTGTTCTCCTTTGATGTCATTTGGTAAATACGGAAGACTATTTTGTCATTCGAGTCCCTGTTTGGAGGGAGATAAGTTGCATATGTAGAAACCCTAATTCTTTGTTATTCATGTTTTTGTACGAGTAATCTATAAAATAGCGTCTGGATGACAGTCAGCTTATGAAATTTTGATATATAATTTATCATTTTTGGGAATTAATTTGTAGGCGAGTACAAGGATGAAAGAGAAAATAAGGGAGCGAACATGGATTTTATGATATGTTTTGATTATTTTTTTGTTTGTTTGAATTTTTGGTTTAGAAAAATCATGCAAACCACTTCCTTGAATGTAGTCATTTGAGAAAACATATGGAGATCTCATTTGTGTATAGGTTGCAGTTTGAAACCTACGGATCACCTGTAGGATATCACATGGTCTATGGTTTGTATAGATCAAAACTTTTATGGTGTTCTTGTAGTGACCTTGAGCTCTTCTTTCCATTTATACTCGTAACTTAGTTTCCCATGATGCTTTATAGGCTTTCGGGACCATTCCGTATACAAAGGGCACCAGGTTTTTCTCTACAAAAGGGCAAAGATATTTGTCGCGGATCTGTGGGGGGCCTTTAAAGGACAAGGATATGGAGCTTTTCATGACGTTGGTTTGATAACAATTTTTGCTGACTATATTGTTCCAGCTGTTTTGAGGCAATTGGGTGTGCTGACATATGGCCCATCACTAGCTACTATTGTGGACAGCAAAATGGAGTTACCTTCAGGAACTGAAGAAGTAGAAATACGGGCATGCACAATCTATGTTGTAGAAAAGTTGAGAGAGCTGATTGGAACAAAGGCTGGAAAAGAGGTATGTGCACATAAACCATTGTGATTAGGTTCTAATATTTTTTTGGCCTCTGCTCATGATTGATCATTCTTCTCTACAACAGGAGTGACTTTTTCTTCCACTTCTCTTAGACAGGCTTGGTCTTTACTTCATTGTCTAGGTTTTACTATCTGGATCTATCCATTTGTCTTGTTATTTTATTTAGGATTTTAATGTGGTTTCTTCTTTATTGTGCTATCCAAGATATTTACAAATATTCTGTTTATCCTAGTCACAATTTGTAGCTTTCGTTTGACAAAAAGTGTAAGTTCGTGTTAATTCTTGTGCATTTCGTTTCAGGTGCTCAGAATACAATTGGATCTTTGGCTATGGTCCTGTGGTGTAAAGTGCCCGTCTCTACAACACCACTGAACACTGTCAATATACTAGTAAATTAACACAGGATTTATTGAGTTTGATGCGGCACTCTAATTGTTTATCTAAGAGGTGATCTGTCCTTATGGACATTTTGTTGTCAAAGAAGATTCAAACCTAGTCATACTGTCCATGACAATGAACATAGAAAGGTCAAGTGCTTTCTGATGGCACTTGTTTTTGATGCCTTTCGAAAGATTTTGGTCTTCTAAATAGGGATCTAGATTTTTTTTTTTAAATCTTAGGTTAAAAAACTATCTCATGTTTCACAACATTTGGAGGTCTTCTTTGTTGGAAGAAGGTTTAAACCCAGTCTTACTGTGCATGGCATTGAACATAGAAACGTCTAAGTGCTTTCTGTGGCACTTATTTTTTATGCCTCCAGATAGATTTTGGTCTTCTAAATAGGTGTCTTAAATGTTTTAATCTTTAGGTGCTATACCTGTCACGTGTTCCACAACCTATGTAGTTAATCATTGGTGGTTGTGAGAGGTTGATCAGCCTTTTTTTTGTTTTTTTGGAGGGAACTCATTTTTACTAATTATAAATATTTTCAGCTTTATGAAAATAGTTATAGTTTGCAAGGATAAGATTTATTCACTGGTATACATTGTTTTGGACTATAGAAGATGAAGAAACAGGTTTTAAAACAAACCATGTTTTCCCTAGTTCATAGAGGAACTGTCAATGGTTGGACTCGAGGGGAAATCCATTTTAAAAAGACATTTGTACAATGTTAAAGCTAGATGATCATATTTTTATATGATCTTGTTTTACAATATTGCCTTTGGGGATCCAGTCCTCAATTTCTTTAATGGTTAGTGAAGTAATTTTGTATATTAGGCAATAAATTAATGTCATATCTTTACTTGTCGTCATACATGTTTTTATTTCTAGTCAATTAATTTCTATTTTGCGCATCAAATTAATGCCATCGTCTTTACCAATCATCATACATGTTTTCATTTAGTTGTTTGGAATGATGACATTTTGTTCATTTTGATTTTGATTATGAATTTAGACATGTATGATCTCTTTGTGCTTTGGGAGTTATTCACTAGGGTGAAAACAAAATTGAACACATAAAGAAGGCCAGTGCTTTGTAAATATAATGAGAAAATACAGGTTTTCTTCTATAGGATTACATCAAGTCGAGTTAATCTACTTTGTGAATGTGGGATTAATTAATGAAGTGAAATAAGACAAAGTATAAACTAATCTAAAGTGGAACTGACTTTATTATTGCCCAAGTCTAAAGTGGAAGTGACTTTATTATCGCCCAAGTCGAAAAGTGAGTTGATCATTATAACTTAACATTTATTTTAACATCTTAATGGTCAATCCACTAAATACACCAAGTTTATGTCGGAATTTTACACATTTCTCAGGGTCCAAAGTCTTGGTGAGAATGTACGTAGTTTGATCCTCAGTAGGACAATACTTTAGCTTGATGGATCCATCTTCTACAAGTTATCTGATGAAGTGGCAATGTACCTCAACATGTTATCTCAGAATTTTACATATTTCTCAAGGCCTAAAGCCTTGGCGAAAATGCTTGTAGTTTGATCCATGTATAGGACAATACTACTGATTGATAGATCGATCTTCTACAAGCTATCTAATGAAGTGACAATGTATCTCAACATGTTTGGTATGCTCATGGAAGATTGGATTCTTGGCAAGTTTCATCACCCCTTGGTTGTCACATAAATTAAAGTCGAAATGACAACCCCTTGGTTGTCACATAAATTAAAGTCGAAATGACTTTGTCATTGCCCAAGTATAAAAGCATGTCGACCATTATAAACTAACATTTATTTTAACATCCTCTCTTAATGGAAAATCCACTAAATACACCAAGCTTATCTTGGAATTTTACATATTTCTTTGGGCTCAAAGTCTTGGTGAGAATATTTGCAATTTGATCCTCTATAGAACAATACTACAACTTGATAGATCCACCTTTTACAAGAAGTTTGATGAAATGACAATATACCTCAACATGTTTGGTACGCTTGGGGAAGACTGGATTCTTTGCAAGTTTCATCACCCCTTGGTTGTCACATAACATGGGTGTTGGCTTTGATTGTTGCATCTGCATATAAGAAAGCATCCTTTTGAGCCAAACTACCTCACATGCTCCTTTCATTGCTCCTCAGTATTCTACTTCTGTTGATCAAAGGGCTATTGCATGTTGCTTCTTGCTGGTCCATGTGACTGCACCTATGCCAAGGTTGAAGACATTACCAAGAAGTGGAATTTTGTCAACTGAACCTGTCCAATATGAAATTGTATACCCACACAACCTAGTGTCTTTGCTTTTGTTGTACTAAACGCCAAAGTCAAGTGTCCCTTTCACATATCTTAACGCATGCTTCATTGCTGTCCAATGTTGTACATTTGGTGTTGTCATGAATATGGAGATGCAACTCACAACAAAATGTAGATTAGGTCCAGTGGTTGTACGGTATATCAAGTTACCCACTTGTTGCTTCTTGCTTCTTGCTGGTCCATGTGACTGCACCTATGCCAAGGTTGAAGACATTACCAAGAAGTGGACTTTTGTCAACTGAACCTGTCCAATATGAAATTGTATACCCACACAACCTAGTGTCTTTGCTTTTGTTGTACTAAACGCCAAAGTCAAGTGTCCCTTTCACATATCTTAATGCATGCTTCATTGCTGTCCAATGTTGTACCTTTGGTGTTGTCATGAATATGGAGATGCAACTCACAACAAAATGTAGATTAGGTCCAGTGGTTGTACGGTATATCAAGTTACCCACTTGTTGCTTGTGTGTTGACACTTTAATTGTCTTAGAGTCAATTTTGGTTGAATGTTTCAGCCCTTTCTCCATAGGTGTACATGAGATTTTGCAGTGTCATTTAAAACTTCTCCAACAAACCCCTGACATATTTTGTTTGTGAGAAAACAAATGCAATGCCTTGTTTGCCAAGCTTTAACTCCTAGAAAGTAGTGTAGAAGGCCTAGATTTGTCATGACAAAATATTTGGTCATATTGGATTTGATTTGTGTTATTGCACTTGCCTCACTACCGGTAATAATGATATCATCTACATATATGACTAAAAGGATGATATCATTATCAACTCTTTTGATGTACATGTTGGAATCTGAAGGACTCCATTGGAACCTTAGTTTATCCAAACATGTAATATTTCTAATTTATGAGCAAGGAAGTCTCTAAGGAATTTTGCCCAATTTTAGTAATATTAATTAAAAATGCGCAAATATTATTAGAGAAATGTGGTTAATATTATTTTATTGGAGAATAACAACAAATTATTATTTTATTAAATCACGGAAAAAGTAACTTAGTGGAAAATGCTCCCCACTAATAAAAGAATATTGAAAAAGGAGTCTAGAGGCATGAGGGGAAATTATAAAAAGAGGATGGACTCATTTTGTGGATTATCTTTTGGCTATTACAATTCATATTTCATCTTCTCTTGGAGTTGTTTAGCACAAGGGCTAGAGTGTTGTTTAGCACTAGGAATTCCACCCTCATTTTGGAGAACTTCGAGTGTCTCCCTAGTGAGATAATTTGGGGAGCTCAATTCAGAGCTTCCATTGGACATCATTGCATGAGTTTATTTAGTAGTACATTTTTCTTGGGCGCAAAGGTATTTTGTGGAGCACATTGTGGGAGCAAGAGTGGGTTAAAGGCTCTGAGATTTTGCAAGGAATTTTCTTATTGCTAGACCAGAGTTTGGATAGCAATTTGTCGAGCTGGAGTGGAGGCTATTACTTGGGTTGATTTTTCTATCTTTTGGCAAGGGTGTACAAGCTATTGAGTCTTGACCAAGCGCTGCGAAAGGGTTTGGAGAAGTTGAGTCAGGAGAGATAAGGGTTGGAGA
This sequence comes from Pinus taeda, assembly GCA_000404065.3. Lineage (NCBI taxonomy): Eukaryota > Viridiplantae > Streptophyta > Pinopsida > Pinales > Pinaceae > Pinus > Pinus taeda. Next base: position 276,889 of record APFE030107097.1, on the reverse strand, counting down.
TAAGAGGTATTTCTCAGTGGAGAATTTAGCCAGAGATGGAAGAAATTCCCATAGTAGATTTTGGCATAATTTAGTAGTATCAAAAATTCAAAATTGTGGGGCATTTTCTGGCCAGATTGGACAATTCACACTTGTTGGGGGTCACCGTGGGACGGTGGATTAAGCCCAAACCCTTTCTGGGTTTTTGTGGGTTTATTGAGAGGAGTCTTCGACTAATTTTACAAAATTTCCCAGGCGATATTTGGGCATGAAATCCTCATTTTTATAGAAGGGTATATTGTTGATTAATTGGTAAATTTGCATCACTTTGTGGGTTCAGTTTTGGCTTGGAGTTGGGCCATACCATTTTTGGGTATGAAGAATGGAGCCCGTGGCTGCAATTTCAAGGTGATCTAGGCATTCTTCAAAGCAAAATCTTCAGTCCCATCCTGGCAACAAAAACAATAATTTCCTGGGTAGTCAGCAGTCTCAGCTTGGGCCAGTATTTCCTCCAGATCAGAGTTGTCACACCTAGGTTTTTAATAGCTTGCAGTAGCAAGCCCAGGTTCCATTTTACTTACTCATTGTACTCATCATTCTCGAGATTAATAAAATGGCTTAGTTGCTTTGTTTTATTTTCCTGGTGTTTTGATATGCATGTGTGGTATTTGTTTATGGTTGTTCCTTGTACATGTTTTTGTTATTTGCTGTAAATTTTCAATTTGGAATATTACAGTGGTATTAGAGCATGATCTTGGCCAACTGTGAGGATGCTAGCAAGACCATGAAGGTGATGGGCATGTATGCACAGTGATGGGTTAAACCATAGACAAACCCAATGCTCAAGGAAGATTTAGTATGCAGGAATCTCAAGGTTGAATCCGTTGGAATGATGAGAGGTTGGCCCAGTTGAGGAAGGTGATGGATCAGATCCATCTTCATCCTTGCAACAAAGACACTAAAAGTGCAGGCCATGGGAGTACAACCATTCTCACAATGTGGGGAAAGTTGACAGAATCAGGGCACGAGACCTCCTCAAAAGGAGTGGATAGGATGGGGGCAGTTAGAAGGTGAGACCAGGGGGTGCTTTTGTTGGTGGAGACTTGAATTTATATATCAGGATCCTGAGGAGGTTAACCACGAGGCAGAGGACACACATGAGTATAAGGATCATGTAGATAAACCCAGTGAGATGCAGGAGTCACCCTTGTTGGAGATCCCCTTGATAGCTTTAGTTGACACCTTGGTGGAGAGAGTAGAGCATACACTTAGAGGGCCATCTATTGAGAAGGTTCCACCCATGGATGAGGTGCCAACAACTGATGAGGTACCCAGCGCTATGCCCAAGTTTTTAGATGATGACCACCCATAGTAGATTGATGAGGTTCTTGGAGACATATCCACCATTGACAAGGTGCCAGAATACACAAAGGGGTCCAAAACTGTGATCAAGTTTACAGATGATAGACACCCACAACAGTTTCATCAGTTCGAGGCCAACCTTCTAACATTGAAAAAAGAAGGCCACGTTAATATGAGATGCCATTCTGCAATAGAACGAGGAGTTCGAGGGCATGAGAGCAGTTTGTGCCGAGTCAGCAGCCAAACTGATGCACGTTGGGGAACAATTGGATTCCTTAATGGTACAACTAGAGTACACATTGGAGCGTCGAAAAAATCCTCTTCAGACATACATAGATGGGGCTTGTAGCACTAGTAGGTTGCCTCTACACATTAGTGAGGGAGAGGCAAAGCCACCTCGACAAATTTTATATGTGGACCAAGATGGTGAGATGAGGCAACATGAGCTGCATAGGGTGCAACATGAGCAAGATGGAGGGCTTGTTTTGTGTACATGAGTTCATGCATTCAATTCCTCTCTTGGGGTTGGACGACAAGAGATTCTAAGTTGGTACTTGATGGAGTGGGTTAGGTGTCGGGATATATCCCTGGCCATAGTTTCGCAAGGGTCGTGGGTTACCAGAGGGGCTCCGGGGCTAGACTATTATTGGGATCTAGGTGGGATCCCCCATCACATCAAGGATTTGGTTGGTGATAGCAACAACTTTGTGATGGATCCAGTGCTTGAGCGCCTACACACTTTCATATTTCTGTCAGAGTTCCAGACAACAGTACTGACAAGATTGATTGTTAGGGGAGTAGGCAGACTTTGAGTTGCCATGGCAAGCTGGCTAGACATGGGGTTGTAGGGGGATCAACACACTTCAACAGGGGTTGATCAGAGGAGGTGGCATAGGGCAGCCACTAGACAAAACATTGTATGGGGATGAGGATTTTCTGTGGATATGTGGGGCACATAGGTCACAAAGCAGTAGCACCTTAGTGACACTTAGCGAGGTTTTCTTGTCAGATCTCTTCAAGATGATCAAGAAGGGAGGTCCACTCATCCGAGTTTATGGAGGTGTGATAGTGGAGATGGTGACCTTCACAAGATGCAGGATGATGTCTATGGACTCGGTCTTAGACCTTGATATCCAAGGGTGTATGGGGGTATGCAACAATGCACAATAGTATGCAGAGGAGCACAGAGGTGTGCAGTGGTGCGCAATGGTGTGCAGGGTTGCACTGTGGTGTAGGAGGAGTGATTCACATCATATTGCATTACCTCATAGAGTCATGCAAACATCGATACAGGAGCGATACCAGTTGATCTAGGATGATGCAACATGTAGCAAGATTCGATAGTGCACAAAGATGTGCAACTGGGTGCAGTTGTATGCCAGGGGACACAAGGATACATGGTTATATGCAGTAGTGTGTGGGGCCGCACTGTAGATTGAGGGAGTGCTACTAGCAGGGATATTCCTTGATGAGGATGTCATGCATGCCATTGGGATAAACATACATAGATTGGGAGTGTAGATCAGTGACAAAATGAGGCAGAGTTTCCACACAGGTTCTTGATCATACCCATCAAAACCCACATATCTTCCACTCGTTGGCACCATGTGCAGTTGAGGGGAGCCTTGTTGTGTTCGATCTAGACCCAGAGTGTCGATAACAAGACTTGGGGGATTTTCCTAAGACGATGCTATGAGATTAAGTGCCTCAAAGGCATGATAGGTATTCTCAAGTGGAGGAGCAGGGTCAGTGCGTGAGTTGATAGACATAGGTTGGGGGATGAGGTGATTTTTCACAGGGGTGGCATACTATTCATCACTGAGCCTACACCTAGGGAGCTTGTCACAGGGGAGACATGTGCCACTCTTTCCATAGGGCATGTCAGGGTCCTGCATGAGCAGAGGATACGATGTATGATTGAAGCATTTTTCCAGTGGGTGTATGGGCTTCAAACATTGTATTGTCACATTATCGAGAGGGAGAATGGTAGGCTTAGTGGTGATGGTTGGCAGGAGTAGGATGGATCCACATATATTGAGTCGAATGTGAGTGTCAGATACCCATGTATTGGCTACATTCAAGAGGTAGCTATTTGGAACATGTGGTTCCAACGGTCATTAATACTACGCAGTGGAAGGCACAAGGTAGTTTAACATGCATCATATTAGTTCATGATATATGGAGCTAATATATTGATTGCATGCATGGACTAGAGACAAGGCACAAATGGATTCTGACATTTTCAGAGCTATGTTGCAACAAGTTTGGTTATCATATCTATAGGGATTAAGTTGGTTGATAGATCACTTTGTCTCGTGATTAGCGGAGTCATGGTAGAGAGTGATCTAGTTCACTCTTAGATTGATACATGGGGGTTCGTAGAGGCCTTCATCGTATGGCGAGGTAATATTTCCCTGTTGTTGCACAACTTCGGGGTTAGCTTTATATGGGTAGGCTTTGGCATCATGGAGATGCCTCGGTAGGATGTATTTGGCCTTTATCAATATTTCAACATCGACTTCCAGGAGAGGAGGATATGATATGCACATGATGGGCAGTCAGATGTAATCAGAGTGGCACAACATCAACATGGTGGCATCTTTTTGAGATTAGCATGGGACCCTAGTATCGAGGGATTCATTTATGACAAGATGGTACACAGATTCAGAGTGACTCAGTGGCACATTTGGGACCTCGGTATTGTTTGCAGTGACAATTTGGGTCAACAAAGAGGGGGCGCTTGTTCGAACATTGCACGAGGACAAACAATTTTTGGCAGGGAGGACTGTAACATCCCCAATTTTATGAGCATGTGAGTCACTAAGGAATTTTGCCCAATTTTAGTAATATTAATTAAAAATGGACAAATATTATTGGATAAAGGAGACAATATTTTATTGGAGAATAGTGGCAAATTTTTATTTTATTAAATGACGACAAAAGCAACTTAGTGGAAAATGGCCCCCACTAATAAAATAATATAAAAAAGGAGTCTAGAGGCATGAGGGGAAATTATAAAAAGAATATGGATTCATTTTGTAGATTATCTTTTGCCTATTACACTTCATATTTCATCTTCTCTTGGATTTGTTTAGGATAAAGGCCAAAGTGTTGTTTAGTACCAGGAATAACACCCTCATTTCAAACAACCTCGAGTGTCTCCCTAGTGAGGCAATTTGGGGAGCTCAATTCAAAGTTTCTATTGGACATAATTGCAGGAGTTTATTTAGTAGTACGTTTTTCTTGGGCACAGAGGTATTTTGTGGAGCACATTGTGGGAGCAAGCATGGGTTAGAGGCTCCGAGATTTTGCAGGGACTTTTCTTATTGTTAGGTTGGAGTTTGGACAAGGATTTGTCAAGCTGGATTGGAAGCTATTACTTGGGTCAATTTTTCTATCTTTTAGCAAGGGCGTAGAAGCTATTGACCAAGTGCTGCATAGGGGTTTGGAGAAGTGAAGTCGAGAAAGATAAGAACTGGAGATAGGAGGTATTTCTCAATGGGAATTTAGCCAGATCGGGGAGAAATTTCAGTGGTAGATTTCAGCATAATTTAGTAGTATCAAAACTGTGGGGTGTTTTCTGGCCACATTAGGCAATTCACACTTGTTGGGGGTTCGAGGGTCGTTGGATTTAGCCCAAACCTTTTCTGGGTTTATTGAGAGGAGTCTCCGACTAATTTTACAGATTTTTCTGGGCAATATTCGAACCTGAAATCCTCATTCTTATAGCAAGGCGTATCGCTAATTCACTTGTAAATTTGCATCATTTTGTGGGTTTAGTTTTGGCTTAGAGTTGGATCAAACCCTTTCTAGGTATTTTTGGGTACAAGGAGTGGAGCCCATGGCTGCAATTTCAGGATGATACAGGCAATCTTCGAAGCAGAATCTTCAGTCCCATTTGAGCAGCAACAACAATGATTTCTTGGGTAGTTCGCAGTACCATCTTAGGCAAGTGTTTCCTCCAGATCAAAGTTGTCTCACCTAGGTTTTGCATAACTTGTAGTAGAAAACCCAGGTTCCATTTTCCCTACTCATTGTACTCATCATTCTTGAGGTTAATAAAATGGCTCAATTGTTCTGCTTTATTTTCCTGGTGTTTTGATATGCAGGTGCGGTATCTGTTTATGGTTGTTGTTCCTTATACATGTTTTTGTTATTTGCTGTAAATTTTCAATTTGGAATATTACAAAATACCTAACTTCGTTGGAACCTTCGTTCATCCAAATACCTATCAATTTTGATGTACCATGCCCTAGGTTCTTGTGTTAGACCTTATAAAGCTTTCTTTAGTTTGCAGACCAAATGCTCCTTTCCTGAAATATGATGACCTTGAGGTTGATACATGTATACCTCTTCCTCCGAATCTCCATTGAGGAAGGCACTCTTTATGTCCACTAATGGAACTTCTAACCATTTTGTTCAGCCATGGCTAGAACATGACGAATGGTACTCATCATGCAAAGGTCTCCTCATAATCAATGCCCTCTTGTTGAAAGAACCCTTTTGCAAATAGTTGTGCTTTATTCTTGGCAAGTGTACCATTTGCCTTAACCTTGTAACCCATTTGTGGCCATTGGGTTTCTTCCCAGATGGAATTGATGTGAGATTCTAAGTCTGATTTTTATCAACTCTTATATCCAATTGTCATGGCCTTTTCGCATTCAGGTCCACCTTGAGCTTCCTCAAACATCTGAGGCTCATAGATTTCCTGAATATTGGCCATAAGAGAAAAGTTGACAATGTTTGTTGTATATCTTCTCTTTCCTCTTGATGATCTTCCTTTGATCATCTTTGATCATCTCCAATGGTGTTGTGCCACCATTTGGGCCTCTTCTTGAAATCTGCATCATCCAAGTCAATATTGTCACCGTGACTTGGGCTACCTAATTTAGAAATTACTGGTCTAGGAGACTCATGCTAGGAATCCCCCCCCTTTAGTTGGAGCTACTAGGAGCTTGACACCTAAATCATCAACCACTGAACCACTGTTGATGACTCAATAATTTGCAACTTAGAAGAAGTTTGGAAAGGTCCAACTTCCTCATCAACAACATCTCTATTGATGCTTACCTGATTAGTGTTAATGCCCACCTTCAATCATGCCTTATGTCACTGGTAATCATTAACTTCTTGCTCTTTGGGTCCAACTTAGTTTGCTTCTCAGCTGGAATCCAAGTGTATCCAGTTGCACCAAAGACTTTGAGATGATTGACTTTGGGCTTTCCTCCAAATCATGGTTGGGTTTGTTGCTTCACTACCATCATGGGAGATCTACTTAGCAGGTATGTTTTTGTGAACACCACCTTGGTCCAAAACTTGTTTGGAATAGACCGGTTCTGCAACATACACCTTGCCATCTTTGTGATAGTGTAGTTTCGTCTTGCTACTCTATCTTTCTATGGGGTGTAGGGTGTGGTATATTGTCTCTAGATCCCATGTTTAGCACAAAAGTTTTTGAATTTGTTTGAACAAAATTCCCCACCACTATAAGATTTAAGAGATATTACAACCTGACTTTTTCTCTACTCATGCTTTGAACTTTTAAACCCGTCAGATTTTAATTTCAAAAAATATCCCCTCATTTTCTTATTGAAATCATCAACAAATAGAAGAAAATAATTGACACTAATGATTGATGCTGTGTTCATTGGTCCACATATGTTTGAATGAACTAGTTGATGGACTCCATGTACTGTCCAATCTTGTTTGTCATCAAATGTCTTTCTATGCTGCTTCCCTACCTAGCAAGCTCCACAAACTCCTTGGATTTTCTGAAGAATGCCCAGAATTCCATCTACCAATTTCTCTCATGTTAATTGGGAGAGGTAGGTAAAGTTGAGGTGCCCATACCTCTAGTGTCATAAGGCACCAATGTTAGATGCACTCTTAGATGCTAGTGCATGCTCTTTGGCATGCCTAATATCCACTAGTCTGAACAACTTATTGTCCTCCACACTAAGAGCAACAATGTTCTTGGTCTCGCTATTATTGATACACCATTTGGGATTGTTCAAGATGATATTAGACGGGGGACGTGCCTCGTAATCTGACTCGTTGAAAGTAGGTTTAATTCCAAACTTGGCAAATAGTAGATAATAAGGAACATGAGCATTTTTTTCTAAAGGAAATATGCACGTTTCCTTTGACAACTATTGTATATTCCTCCCCACCACCAAATATCATAGAGACCTTGGATGAACAAGGTGAACACTCTATGAACCAATCTTGCCTGTTTGTGAAGTGTTGTGATGCTCCCTGAATTGATGAACCAAGCAAATGTCTTGGATTGCTCTGCTTGAGTCATGGTTGTAACCTACCAACCACCCCCTTGTAAGATTGTGGGCTACGGAAGGTGTTAATAACATTTGAATCCAATTTTTAATCTCTGACAAGAACATGGGGTCATGGAAAAGTGCCATTTTCTAAAAATTTGTGGAATTAGATAATAATATTGTCATCTTGTCCAGCACAGTGAGAGCTTTCCGATGTCGTAATTATTTTGTCAATCCGAAACTTGGATTAAAAGTTATGCTAATGAGAAAATCTATCTCATTAATGTTGGCCACATCAACACCATCATGCCATGTGGACCAATAGTCTCACACACTAGTTAACGATATATATATATATATATATAGATGTGGCATACGTTGGAGATATTTCACCACTCATGGTTGACAATAAATTGAATGGGTCATATATGAACCATTTGCGTATATTGAACTTGATGCCACAATATATATATGTTGCACACATAACAAAGATGGTGTATGTATTACAAACCCATGGTGCATGGTATATATATATATATATATATATATATATATATATATATATATATATATATATAAATAAATTGTAAATAGGCGAACCCACCCCATATCCCCATTGGGGGTCGGGGGTCCAAGCCCTGATGTAAAGAGTTTCCACTACCCAAAACCAATGGCTGGATGTATGCGACCATATCTCGTCGCCCATCGGGGGTTGGAGGTATAACCCCTGATGCCATAACTTACCATTACAACACATTAATGATCAAATATGAAGGGACCCACCCGATCGCTCATCAAGGGTTAGGGGTCCTAATGAATAGCAAATGATTTTCCTACTGGACCGCACCAATGGCTGGATATACCACCATGGGCCCTTCTGCCTCAACCTATCAAGGGTCAAGGGTCCAAACTATGAGGTAATATTTTATGGTTTAAAAGCACTGATGGCTGGATTAGTGTGAGACGTAACCCATCACCCCATCAGGGGTTGGGGGTCCCAATAGCTTGCATATGATATGTCCTCCCAATAATGACATTTTTTATTAAGTTAAATGTGGCGTAGACCTAAATATTTATATGACTACACAGACAATTCCAATGACTTATTCACGCTGTTTACAGTCCCAAACTGATTATGAGGGTGAATTAAAAGCAACCTATGCCAAGTTTATCCATGTTGATTATTAAATGGTTACGAGACCATCCACAACATTATACTCTTTTGAATTTGGATTTGCATAATTTTAAATGAGTGAGTCGTCAACCCGGTTTTAAATGCTGAATAACAAAAACAAAAATGGGTGCAATTTCAAGACAATTTTCATAAGCGCCTTTATAAGTGCATACCTAATTTTGTGAAATGTGAAACATGGGTTAAAGTGAGTTGTGAATGCTTGGGCATTATTTTCCCAGGTTACATTATTGAATCTTGTGAGTGCACAACTTCAATAAGATTTTCATAAAATAAATACGTAACCACTGTTGTCACTCACTGCAAAATGTGTTTTCAGCTGTCAAAATGGTGCAAAAGAACAAAAAAGTTTATAACCATCTTCCAAGCCACAAAAACGCTCAAAGCTAAATCAAACCCTCTCCATTGGAAAGTGCTTTGAACAAGCTTTCCAACGCTATGTGGAAGTTCGAAAATGGACTTTTGGATCAAAAGATTAGGCCAGTTGAAGTTGAAGGGTTTTGTGCCTTTGAAAGGAAAGAAAGAAAAGCATATCAGAGGTCCCGCAAATCGAAGGTCTCACAATATCAGTAGTCAAGGTCAAATCGACAATCGATAGTCGACGGGTCCAGGGCATGTCGCATATCGGCGATCAACGTTTTCAAAGTGACACCATTCAAAATTTGCGATTAGCAAACGTCGATAGTGTTAAAATGTCGGGATTGTGCCTTCAGTGTTAAAGCGCTGGGGAGGGCCTAATGAAAATTAATGAAGGGTTTTATTTAAAGCCTAGAGCAGGACCGAGCCTTTTCTCTCTCCTCCAACAGGACATGTGGCAACGTAAGATTGGTTCTAATAAGGGACACATGGTGAACAAAGATTGGTTCTGATAAGGGCCACGTGGTGAACAGAGGTTGGTTCCGATATGCCATGTGGTGGCTGGCATCGTCATGATGTGGCAGTATGGCAGACACGTGGTAGGCAAATTCCACATTTTCAAGGGTCATAAGAGGCCAAAAAAGGGTGACACATGTCACCACTCACGAGGTGCCATGTAGCAAAGGATGACATCAGATCACAAATCGATGTTTGCAGGTTGAAGCATGTTGTTGCATCAAAGTAAAACCTTCAATTGAGGGGCTCCGATATAGGGGTTGGCACGTGGTCATGGGAAGAGCCAAAGAACCAAGGGTTGGGGCTGAACATAGAGGGATATCGATGATCGATGATAGGCGAAATATCACATCACCCAGGTTAAATCCCCAATTTGAAAATGCAGATAAAGGGGCTCCGATATAAGGGTTGTCCCATGGTCAAGAGAGACTTAAAGAACTAGGGGCATAGAATAGTTTACAAAGGAGATATAGCCCTTGACAGGAATCTAAACGCTTTAGCACCTTAAGGCTAAGCACCTGGTCACCACCCTCGGTCTTATGGAGAGAAATGCAGAAGGGGCCTAAGCAAGAGGGGTTTGTCATATCAAAGATCAACAATCGACGGATTTGAATGCCACACCACTATGCAGTTTGCAATATGGGACTTCTCCAATATTGCACTGTGGCGACACTACAAGACATATTGGGCTCCAATAACATGATACACGAAGTTAAGGGGTTGAGCGAGTCTACAACTGTGATTCCGCGACACCACCAAGGCCACCACAGTTGATCGCTCCCGGCTCCAAAGAGTGAGGAATTCAAACGGTTAAAGAGGAAAGCAACAGGGGAACTGGATGAAGCATCATGGCAGAGACATGGCCTGATCAAAGGCGATTACAGGGAGAATTGGGAGATATTTTCCTCACTATCACTAAATTTTCCTTATTTTTGTTTATTCTGTATTTCTTGCATTTTAAAGAAAGGCATCAAATCCTGATTACAGAGCTATCACACACCGAAGTAGCTAGTCGATCAGACAACCAAAGCTTTGGCTGAGATATTTTGTAAGTAATTTTCAAAGCTCTCCCTCTCCTTATAAAAAGAGGGAAGAAACACTTAATAGAGGTTCCAGAATTTTGCACCCGAGTGGTTCAAATTATGTGATTCCACTTTTGATTCTATTTTCCTGTTCATGAGGGACTTGAGCAATACTTGCTAAATGTAATGGACTGGTGATTTGGACTCTTGAAGGATTAATGAAACTATTATGTTGATTCCTACCAGAGCAATGAGTAGTACATTTTCCTCTTTGTATTTCAATTCATGTATGTTTCTCTTCTACTGAAATTGTGTAATAAAGTTGTCGGTTTCACTCTCTCATGGTTATATGTATGCTGTTGAGTAGTAATAGTACTTGTGTAGTTACATATTTACTTGTGTACTTGTAATCAACACAAATTTACTTATGTTAATTAGTGACAAGTGTGTCCATGAGGTATAGAGTATGAAACCTTAATTAACGCTCCAAAATTCCTACCATGTCACCTCCTCATTCTTTCATAATTTTGCTGGAGCTTGATCCTCAGGATCCTGCCTTATATCTAGCCCTATGCATTGAATTCCCTTCTTTCTTCCCTTCTCTTCATTTTTCTTTAACGCCAATATTAAAGTTGCCTATTATTGTGTGTCGACCACCAAAACTAGACATTTCTCTTTGAGATTGGCCCAATTTACCCCCTATGCATTTAGATCCATGTATTGGTTTGAGTTTACCTTAATGAAGGAATATTAAACCAAACCCCTTTCATTATCTTTTCCAACTACATGACAATTGGATTGCAGCAGAAAACCTTACTCACAATATCCAAAAGCACTCCTCTCTTTAAGATGTCCTAGGCACTGGTCTATAATCAACCTAGAGGTTGTCTCTAGGAAGCTTTCATATCTCCTGAAACACTTGTGCTACAGGTGCTAGAAAAAGCGACAACATCTTTCTAGCGCCGTTTCCAGGGAACATATTAGAATATTTTTCCTTGGGTACAACAAATCTCTACATTCCCTCTATCAGGCGAGCAAAGGAGGTGTGGGTTGAAGATCTCTCACCTTGGCGACTCCACTATTTCAATATTATGGTAAACACCCTGGCGAATCCACTGTCTATATCTCTATTTGATCATCCTGGCTTTCAAGCAGCTTCATACTCGCTCTGATGCTAAACAACAGAAAACTTCCCTTGCATTTGAACTTGAGATTACTCACCTAGAGAGGTTTTCAAAATGACCGTCCCTCCACTCTTGGCCAAAAAAGTTTCCCCACTACATTTTTCTTCTATTGCCGGTTATCCCATCATGTCCCTTCATTTCATGAATGCAATACCTATTTGCCTAGATTAAGTGGAAACACAGACAGAAGACCGGACTAGAACCTTGAGGATTTTCATGAATGCATGGAACAACATGGTATTGTTTCTAAAGATGCACAAATGAAATTGTTCCTGTACTCTTTAGAAGAAGACTTTAGAATTTGGTATAGAACAATACCTCGTGGCATCATATACTCCTTAAATAGTTTTCACATGACATTCAATCATTTATTGCAAAATATTATATCCACAGGGTGTTCTGTTTGAAGATTGTTGTGCACATTTTAATGTTGAAAATATTCATGAGGTTAATGACCCTGCTGAAGATGTTTGTGAGACTCCATTCCAAGAAAACATATACTCGCATCAAGAAGCATCACCCAATGATCAAGAAAGAGAAGAAAGAGACATCATAGAGATGCAAATAAACCCCTAAAGATCTTATTCTACCGAAGATGATGATTCTCCTTCTTGCGATGTGTATGACTCCGATGGAGAGTCAAGTGATGCAAAACCACAATAGTCTCAGTTATGGGAAGCTGCACAAAAGGAGGAGGCTCACTAGGAGGTTGAAAAAGAGGATCCAATTTACGACCCACATCCTTCAAATGGAGAACCAACTCAAGAAGCTGATATTAAATTTGATGAAGATTCTCTGATTCATGACTCATATGATTTAGAGGAGGATGAGATGGTTGCAAATTGTCAAAGGGATCTACTTACAAACAAGTGGGGAGAAGACTACCAACAACAACTCCTTCAAGAGGAGCCCAAAGTTGAAGAGCCAAGCAATGACCGCGACTACTTGTTGCAGAAAGATTCCTCTCTAGAAACTATTCAAGAAAGGGAGACAACTATAAATTTTTCTCATAAGTTCCATGATCCAATAGCTGACTACATGTCATCTTTATTTGCCCTGCAACAAGGTACATCAATTCCAAGGCATGTGTAAAATCTTTGGTTTGAAGTTCTCATGGGGTGTGTGTCTATGTTAGTCCTTGATTTTCAAGAACATAGCCCCATTAGAAAGTTCAGGGAGAAGATTCAAAGAGCTGAGCATTAACTACCAAGTTGGGGGCACATATCAAATTTTTTGTCCAAAGCTTTTATGTGGTACATGCTTGCTTTAATTGTTGAATTCCTAGAGAAAAATGGCATAAGGTCCAATACCATGATGTTGAAATGGTATCATTGGAAGGATGGCTTCACTTGGGTGAATTGATACCCTATACATAAATAGGAGTTGTACATAAATAAGCTCATTAGCTGAGCATTTAATTTCCAGTTGTTAGAATTTATATTCTTGCATTTTAGTTTGATCAGGAAAGGACTCACAAATAAAGTTCCGAGGAGATTTTTTGGTTGTATAGGTTCATTATATTTTTTGACTCCATGCCCAATGGTGAAGGCTATTAGTCTACAGGTTCTCAGCACCTTGCCAGCAAGGCAATGTCCCTAGTTAGAGCCAATGTTGTCACTCACTGCAAAATGTATTTTCAGTTGTCAAAAGGGTGCAAAAGAGCAGAAAAGTTTACAACCATCTTCCAAGCCACAGAAGCACTCAAAGCTAAATCAGACCATCTCCATTGGAAAGTGCTTTGAACAAGATTTCCAATGGTATGTGGAAGTCCGAAAATGGATTTCTGGATCAGAATATATGGCCAGTTGAAGTTTAAGGGTTTTGTGCCTTTGAAAGGAAAGAAATAAGAGCATATCGGAGGTCCCGCAAATCGAAGGTCTCACAATATTGAAGGTCAAGGTCAAATCGACGATCAATAGTCGGCGGGTCCAAGCCATATTACAGATCAACGATCAAAGTTTTCAAAGTGGCAATATTAAGAAAGTTGCGATCAACTGACACCAATAGTGTTAAATCGTAAAGATTGTGCCTTCAGTGTTAAGGCGTCGGGGAGGGCCTAATGCAAATTAACGAAGGATTTTATTTAAAAACTAGTGCAAGACCGAGCCTTTTCTCTCTCCTCCAATGGGACGCATGGCAATGTAAGATTGGTTCCAATAAGGGACAAATGGTGAACAAAGATTGGTTCAGATAAGGGACATGTGGTGAGCAAAGATTGGTTCTGCTATGCCACGTGGCAGCTGATGTCATCATGATGTGGCAGTACAATGGACACGTGGAAGGCATATTCGACATTTTCAGCGGTTATAAGAGGCCAAAAAAGGTTGACACTTGTCACCACTCACGAGGTGCCATGTGGCAAAGGATAACGTCACATCGCAAATCGACATTCGCAAGTTGAGGCATGTTGTTGCATCAAAGTAAAACCTCCAATTGAAGGGCTCCGATATAGGGGCTAGCACATGGTCACGAGAAGAGCCAAAGAATTTGGGGTTGGGTTCGAACACAGAGGGCTATTGACAATCGATGATCGGTGAAATATCGCATCACCCAAGTTAAATCCCTGACTTGAAAACGTGGATAAAGGGGCTCCAATATAAGGTCTAGCCCTCGGTCAAGAGGGACTTAAAGAACTAGGGGCGAAGAACAATTTACAAAGGAATGATAGCCCTCAATAGGAGTCTAAATGCTTTAGCACATTAAGGCTAAGCACCTGGTCATCGCCCTCAGTCTTATGGAGAGAAATGTAGAAAGGGCCTAAGCAAGAGGGGTTTGTCATATAGGAGATCAACAATCGGTGGATTTGAATGCCGCACCACTATGAAATTTGCGATACATGACCTCTTTGATATTGCACTGTGGTGACGTTACAAGGCATATTGGGCTCCAATAGCATGATACATGAAGTTAAGGGGATGAACGAGTCGACAACTGTGATTCCGCGACACCACCAAGGCCACCACAGTTGATCGCTCCCGACTCCAGAGAGTGGGGAATTTAAGCAATTAAAGAGGAAAGCGATAGGCGAACTGGCCGAATCATTGTGGCAAAGACGTGGCCTGGTCAGAGGCGATTAAAGAGACGTCTGGGAAATATTTTCCTCGCCATCATTCAATTTTCTTTATTTTTGTTTATTCTGTATTTCTTTCATTTTAAAGAAAGGAATCAAATCCTGATTGCAATCATTTGGGAAACAGGGCCATCACATGCCGAGATAGCTAGTCGATCAGATAACTGGAGCTCAGGCTGAGATATTTTGTAGCTAATTTTTAAAGCTTTCCCTCTCCTTGTAAAAAGAGGGAAGAAACACTTAATATAGATTCCAAAATTCTGCACCCGAGTGGTCCAAATTTCGTGATTCCACTTTTGGTTCTATTTGCCTGTTCATGAGGGACTTGAGCGATACTTTGCTAAATGTAATGCAATGGTGGTTTGGACTCTTGAAGGATTAATGAAACTGTTATGTTGATTCCTATAAGAGCAATGAGCAGTACGTTATCCTCTTTGTATTTCAAATCATATTTGTTTCTCTTCTACTGAAATTGTGTTATGATGTTGTTGGTTTCACTCTCTTATGGTTATTATTATGCTGCTGATTAGTAATAGTACTTGTGTAGTTACATATTTACTTGTGTACCTGTAATCAACACATATTTACTTATGATGATTAGTGACAAGTGTGTCCATGAGGTATAGATTATGAAACCTTACTTCACGCTCCACAATCCCTACCATTTCACCTCCTCATTCTTTCATACTTCTACTAGAGCTTAATGCTTAGGATTCTGCGTTATATCCAACCCTCTGCATTGAATTCCCTTCTTTCTTTCCTCCTCTTCATTTTTCTACAACGCCAATATTAAAGTTGCCTATTGTTGTGTGTCGGCCACCAAAACTAGACATTTTTCTTTGAGATTGGTTCGATTTACCCCCCCGTGTATTTAGATCCATGTATTAGCTTGAGTTTACCTTGATGAATGACTATTGAACCAATCCCCTTTCATTATCTTTTCCAACTACGTGAAAATTGGAGTGCAGCAGAAATCCCTACTCATAATATCCAAAAGCACTCCTGTTTTTAAGATGTCTTATGCACTGGTCTATAATCAACACAAAGGATGTCTCTAGGAAGCTTTCATATCTCCTGAAGCACTTATGCTATAGGTGCTAGAAAAAGTGACAACAACTACAATCTATAAACTTGTATGCATACAGACTCTATAGTGAGGATATATGAGAAGTGGAAAGGTTTGCACTACACAATCAAGACAAAAGAGGAAGTGCTCGACGAAATGTAGTTTTCTTGCAATATACATACTTAAGTTTCTCAAGTGTATATAAACTAACTTGGCGAGTAATGGAATGTTGAGACCCACAGAGGTACCATTTTAATATCACAAAAAGAAATCATATATGCATATACTTTTATATGTATCTACACATACAATCCATATGCAATTATGCACAATTCGACTTAACATCCATACAACAGGTAAAACACATGATTATGGAATATATAATATGAGCACTGTCAAATTACATCAATATGTCATGAAATTCAAATATTAAATTCACATGTGGCCACACATTATTGACACATCTGTAAATTATCCAAAAATGCAAATAGAAAAGGAAATTAGACATCCAACACATTTCACTCAAAGGTATTGACATGAAAAGTAAACATTCATGAACATTGTACATACAATTTTACTTACTGGTTAGGTCGATTTCAACTGGCCACTAGAGAAGGGTTTCATGTTATCATCCCAACCATAGGTAGTTACATTATACTGTGACTCACGAGCCCCGTGCCAATTCTAGATTCTGAGAATTAAAAATTAACCAAGCAATACAACAATTGAGCTAAGGGAGTGAAATCACTTGTAGGTGGTTTATGAGAAGTCTGGAAAGCACTGGTGGTTTCTTAGTCGTAGCAAGCACCAATAGTTTCTCAGCCAACAAGCACTAATAACTTGTTGTATAGGTGGTTTCTTAGCAAGAGACAAGCATCAATGGTTTATCAACCACAACAAACACCAATGGTTTATCAGTCCCCTGAAGCACCTAATACATTCATTCATACCCACTCCATGCTCAGATATGGCAACACGAGGGTAAAACTGGAATTGAGTAGCAACAATAAAGTGTAGGTGAATGCTCTCCGTGAGCTGTTCCTAGCGCTGGTTCCACAAAATTTCTCTAGGAATAAAAAATCGAACTCCTTGTTTGAGTTTGATTAACTATTTATGTTGTGAGTTGCATCCTAGGTATGGCCAAGAGGGAATTTATTCTCTCTCCAACATCCTGCCTTTGTCCACACATTAGCTTTTTGGGGTGGAAGAGGAACTTGGCATGGGCATTGCCTAGCTGAATTACCCTTTTATGAACCCAATAAGACGATCTATCTATTTAGTAGAGGTTCTCTAGTAACATTTAATGATCTGGTTCGACATTGGTTGGGTGGGAGGGGTATGGCGGTTCATGTTAGGCCCTATGACCTCAGAATTCTGGCCCATCATAACTTCTCAAGTTTCTCAAATTTTAAATAATAATAATAATATAATTAACTATTTAATATTATTAATTAAAACATTAATCCGTAATTAATTCTTTTTAATATTAATACACAATCAATCTAGTTTTAGCATTGATTAAAGCATTAATGCATGATTAACGTCTAAACAAAGCATTGCTACACTCTGGTACTATGATCAAGCCATGAATGAATTTCATCAGTAATAATTTTATTATATTTAAAATAAAATTTCCATTAGCATTAAAAAATCAGGTTGAGATGCTCAATTATTCAAAAATACTTATGAGGATCATAGTCAATGCAGGTGATGTTATAAACCCCACCACCTTAAAGGAACTTTTTCCTCGATGTTCTTAAAAAAGTGAAGATAATGAAAAATTTGAGTTTTATGGAAACAACTATTTTACATCCGTTACATATTAAACAAAAAAGGGTACACCACTTTCATCTGACATGCTCCTAGGTTGTCTCATCGGGTCCAAAGTGCTTCCATTGCACCTTGACCTATCCTTTTACAGGGTTGCAGAGCACGGTCTGCCTATGGTCCATGATGCACAAAGGCTCAAGCTGGACCTCTCCCTTAGACTCCACCTATGTCATAGACCAATCGATCACATGCTTTAAATCATGCACATACTTTTTCAGTAAGGATATGTGGAATACATCTTGTGCCTTTATGGTGGAAGGTAAGACTAGTCTATAAGCCATTGGTCCCACTCTCTCCAAAATATGAAAAGATCCGCAAAACCTGGTTTCCAACTTAGCACAGGACTCACTTTTAGTGAGATCCTCCTTGGTTTAATGTGGATGTACATGTGATTCCCCACTTAAAACTCTATGAATTCTTTGTAGATATGCATAACTCTTTTGTTTTACTTGGGTTTCCTTTAACTTTTGCCTAGTATTAATAACCTGTTGTTCCATCTCCTTTAACATATCAGGTCCAAGAGTTACCTTGTTCATTGCATAATCCAAGTTGATGCATGTATTACACCTTCTGCCATAAAAATCCTCGAAGGGGCTCATCTTTAGCAATTCCTGATAGCAGTTGTTATACGAAAATTCAACTAAGGGAATAAATTCTTCCCACCTTATTGGCTGGTGCATCACATACATTCTCAACATGTCCTCCAACACCCTTTTCACTCTCTCGATTTGTCCATAATTCTAAGGATGGTATGCTATATTGAATGCCAATTAAGTTCCAAATCTAGCGAATAGTGCTTTTCAAAATTTTGACCTGAATTTTGCATCCCAATATGAGATTATCTTCTTACATATGCCATGTAGCCTGAATATATCCTTAATGAAGATTTGTGCAATGTCAATGGCCTTGTGGGTGAACTTAACATGTATGAAGTGAGCTGCCTTGCTCATTTTTTCCACTACCACCATGATGGAAATGATGTTGTATTGGCATCTTTCGAAATCCGATGATGAATTTTACGGATATGAATTCCCACTTCCACTCGGGGATTGGAATTGGTTGCAACAATCCAACTGGATGTCTGCATTCCACCTTAACTTGTTGACACTCCAAACACTTTGCAATGTACTTCGTGACTTCCTTTTTCATACCCAGTTAATGATACATCTTGATAGCAATAGTCATTTTTTGATATTCGAAATGAAGTGAATAGGGTCTTTTATGAAACTTGTCTAGAATGAGCTTCTTCAAGTCGTCCACGCAGGGTATATATCATCAGTATTTGAACTTTAGCATTCCATCATCTGGGAGTGTGTAGTTCTTACTCAATGGTCCCTTTGTCTCTTTTTGCAAACAATCCTTCACATACTAGAAGTGTTTGTCCTATACCAATGTTTCCTTGATCTTTTCTCTTATGCTAAATTCACAAGAACTTATGGCTTCCAAGTGGTTTCTTTGCAAACGTCTACTAAGTGCATAAACCACGTTGTTCTCTTTACCCTTGTTGTACTTGATTTCAAAGTCAAATTCACTGATCACGGCTAACCACTTGGCCTATCTTGCATTCAATTTATGCTAGTCAAATAAATGTTTCAACGCTACATGGTTTGACATTAGTACAAATTTTTGTCTGACCAAATAATGTCTCCATATTTTTAATGCATGAATGGTTGCTACAAGTTCTAAGTCGTGGCTGACATAATTTCTTTCATGCTTGTTTAACTTCCTTGATTCATATCAGAGTACGTATCCTTCTTTCATTTGTACTCCATCCAATCATTCTATACAAGAATCCATGTAAACTAAAAAGTCTTTCTCCGGACAACAATCCTCAAAATGGATGCATGGGTGAGAAGATGCTTGAGTTACTCAAAGCTGGTTATGCACTTTGATGTCCACTAAAAATTTACCCCTTTCCTCTAAAATGTTGTGATTGGATGCCCAATTTTCGAAAAGTCCTAGATGAATCTTTGATAATATTAGGTCAATCCCATAAAAAGTATGACTTCTGTGACATTTCTGGGAGTGAGCCATTCCATGATGGTCTTTATATTCTCGAGGTACACAACCACACCTTTTGAGATCACATGTCCCAAATATTGAATCAGAGTATTAAAGAACTCACATTTAATGAGTTTAGCATATAGCTTATGTTCCCTTAGCAATTGTAATATTGCGTTCAAGTGCTCCTCATGCTCCTCTTTGGTATTTTAGTAGACCAAAATATCATCAACAAATACTAGAACAAACTTGTCCAAGTATTGGCTGGGGACATTATTCATTAAGCACATAAATGTCGATGGTGCATTTGTAAAGCCAAAAGGCACCACCACGAACTCGTAGTGCACGTATCTTATTATGAACGCTATTTTATAAATGTATTCATCTTTAATCCTAACTTGGTGATAAACAAGCCATAAATCATTTTTTGAAAACACAGTAGCTCCTTTTAGTTGGTCATATAGGTCATCAATCCTTGGTAGTGGATATTTATTCTTTATTGTTGCTTTGTTCAAATGTTGGTAGTCGATGCATAGCCACAACATGCCATCTTTCTTCTTCACAAATAGAATTAGTGCTCCCCAGGGTGACACATTGGGTATAATACACTTCTTATCTAAAAAACCCTTTAGCTGCAGTTTCAATTCCCACCAATTCAGGGGTGCTCATGCAATATGGTGTCTTAAAGACTGACACTAAACTAGGAATTAACTCGATAGAGAAATCAATGACTCTCTTAGGTGGTAACCTTGGTATTTCATTTGGGAATACATCACTATACTGCTATAAAAAGGAGTGATCTTAATGTTCAATTTTACTTCCCTCCGCTACACTGTCTACTTGAATCATGAATAGGGTAAACCCTTTCTAACTACATTTCTTTACCTGTAATGTTGAAATCTCTTTGATAGAAATATGATTTTCTTTCCTTGCAGTGTCCTCCCCTTGCCTTTGTCATCAAGACATTCCAATGATTTATTGTAACAATCCACCTTGGTCCTGTGGGATGCCAACCATTCCATACCAATTAATACATCATATGAACCCAACAAAAGGATGTTGATGTTCGTTGTAGACATGCCATCCAGTTCTAGGCAACATGATTCCATTAATTCTGTCACTTTTTTCATGGCCCCTGTGGCCAACTGGACCATACACGACTTGGTATGCTCTTTTTTTTGCATGGTACAATCTTTTACAAGTTTAGGGATAATATAACTAAGGTTAGATCTTACATCGATCAAAATTGAAATATATTAGTTAGTGATCTTAACTTCCATCTCGATGACCGAGGCTTGATGATCTTCTAGCCAATTGTCCAATGACGCATAAATTCGAGGCATACTCTTAGCCATGTTGTTCACCGTTATTGCCTCTTCTATGTTGTGTAACATTTTGTCATTCTTCTTTTGCGGTTGAGGGAAATACCTTCGCAGTTGGTTTCCCCCATAGTTTCGACATTGAAGTTTCTTGTACCCCTCATCTTCATATCTTATTGAATTAAAGAACTCCTCTCTGTTGGTAGCATATATCCATTGGAATTCACATTTGGCATGAGTGGTGAATTTCTCCCCTTTCCCCATTTGCTTATGCCTGAAGGGTTTTGATCCTTTCCCCTCGAAATTAATCCAATCTTTCTTCTTCAAATCAATCTGATTCTCAATCTTATGTTTGGATTGTTCATAACAATAACTAGTTTTCCAAAAAGTATCCTCTAGTGTTTTGGGTTCATCAAACTCAATACAATCTCTGAATGCTCGAGGAAACCCACTAAGGTACCTTTTAATCTTTACTTTTTTATTCTTGATGCAAGCTACATAATTCAGTAGTTCTACAAATTTATTTGTGTACATCTACAATAAGTTATCCTAACTTGGCTTGTGAAATTCCTTGGTCTTATTGTCATAATACCTATCCGACATATACTTCTCTTGGTAATATTTTTCACACTCTTTCCATGACAACTCCATTTCTCTAATGTATTTAACATTGCTTAAGTCCTCTCACCATATATCCACCTTTCCTTTTAAGTTGAAAATTGCTACCATGGATTTCATGTTTTTAGGGTAAACGTGTACCTTGAAATATTTCTTCATTCCCAACAACTAGGCCTCCTCCTCTTCAAATTTATTATTCTCTATGTCAAAGGTAGAGATATTTTATTGCTTAAATTCCTCCAGTGTTTGGCCTTTATCACTCCTTCCTTATTGATAATGTCTTCGAGCTGTAGTCCTTGACGACTTATCAGGGTTGTATGCCCTTCTCTCGGGAGCATTCCATGGAAATTCTCCTCTCACAATATCTTTGCTAGTGTGCTTGTGCCTTTTCCATTCACTGCCTTTTACCGCTTATTAAATTCAAATCCATGCCTCTATTTTAGTTGGGCTTTTCCTATGTTTGCATTTGTTTAGGTAGTTGGCACCAAGTTCTTATTGTTTCTTCCTCTTTATGTTTGATAGGCTTTGTAAGATCATCGCATTCACTTCGCTCGTCTCTCCTGAGCTCTGATGATTCTTTTGTTATTTTCTTTGCAACTTCTTCACTCAGCGTTCAAAATTTTGAGGGTTTCCATCCAGTCAGGGGAATTTTCCTTCACATTCTTCCGAACAAATTCTTCCTCTTGATCATATTGGGATATGTTCGTACTATATTGCACCATCTTGTTGCTCATCCTTTACTTTCTAGCCGGGACGTGTGCTGCCTTTTTCGATGTGACACTCATAATTGTCAATGAAATTTGACATAAATACATCAATTCATCAACTCAATCTTGAGGCTTATTTAAATTCCATGTTAATTGAAATTCCGCAGAACATGTCAACATACTAACAAGAGTATTCATTCATATTAATTACAATTGCAATTGTTAATGATATATTTAAATTTTATCTGTGAAACTTCATTTCTCAATGCTCATTTAGTCCAAGTGTTGAATCTGGGCTATGATACCACTTTGTAACACTACCTACCACGCCTTTGTAATTTTGTGGGCTATGGAAAGTGTTACTAACATTTTGAATTTGATTTTTAATGTCTGCTAAGAACATGGGGTTATGGAAAAATGCCATTTTCGAAAAATTTGCAGAATGAGATAATAATATTGTTATCATGTCTAGCTCGATGAGAGCTTTCCAATGACGTAATTATTTCGTTGATCCAAGACACAAATTAAAAGTTATGTTGATCAAAAAATCTATCTCGTTAATGTTGGCCACGTCGATACCAACATGCCATGTGGCACCTAAGGTTTTGGATTTGGTCCACATGTCGATGCAACTTGGACTAGTAGTCCCACACACTAGTTCACGGCATATTATACATACACACGGGGCATAAGTTGGAGAAATTTCACCACTCAGGGTTGACAATAAATATTTTATATATATTTGTAAATTACATGGGTCATAAATGAACCATTTGTGTATATTGAACTTGATGCCACTATATATATATAAACAAGGCAAACCCACCCCATTGCCCCCATCAGGCTTCAAGGGTCCAAGCCTTGATCTAAAGAGTTGCCACTACACAACGTCGATCGCTGGATGTATGCAGCCTTACTTCATTGCCCATCGGGAGAAATTCGTAGTTATAGCAAAAGTATGAATGAACGAATGATTTTAATGACGTCCACGAGGCTAAACAACCTAAGGGACCAAGAAAATGACAACCTTAACTCATCTTTATATTCTTTTCGATGTCAGATATTCTGCTATGAGTCTTGACTAGAAGGCTAGCAATCTGATTGATCTTATATTCATCAAATAGATGGTACATGTTGTCAACCTTTAGATTGTTTTCATACTGACTGCAGATATCCTCATAGGTTGCACACTCCATGACAAAGTGCTATTCCGTTTCCACCACACCCATATCGTAGAAAATGCAAGTTCTCTCTTCCCAAACCTCCTTGGGAATCTTCCACCTACCAGTCTCACATCTAAGGTGATGTGACCCTATCCTCAACTATGCCACTATCAGCCTTGTTTTTCCTTTAATAGCTGCACCTAAATATGTTTTCTCCCCATGGTCACAAGTTGGATTGAACTCTTTGATGTAGCATGCTTTTTTACGTCCATTGTGATTAGTCCACATGGCAGTCCTAAAGTTTTCCATCATAGAAAATATTTTTTTTTTGGTGCTAGGACATTCATGTAGCTTGACATCCCACTTACTCAAACCACTTTTTGTTTTGCTTCATCCAAGTTTTCTTCCTACATTCTAATTCCTCTTCCATAGCTATATGGGGCCAACGTTGGTTATCTATGTTTTTAGCCTTCTTTAAATAGCTTATTAACCTGGTTATCACTCTTCCATATCTATCTTGGTCCAACGTTGGTTATCTATGCTTTTAGCCTTCTTTAAATATCTTATTAACCTGGTTATCGTTGTTACCTTCAATGAGAAAGTCCTTGCTTCAGCCAAAAATATTTAATACAGGACTGTGGCTTTAACTTTCAGATTGCTAATAATTGGTTGTTTCTGTATTCTTTCTAACTGTCTCCAGCTACAAGTTGATATGCTACTTCCCCATACCTCACAACCATAAAGAACCACCAATGTAACCAACAAACTAGTAGTATATTGAGGACAAACTATGTATAAAATCTAAGATAAACATGGTTGGAGGTATAATCCCTGACACCATAACTTACCTTACCGTTACACCACATTGGTGGCTGGATACGAAGGGACCCACCCCATCGCTCATCAGGGGTCGGAGATCCCAAAGGGTTGCAAACGATTTTCCCACCTGACCACACTGATGGCCGGATATACCATCACGGGCCTGACCTCCTCAACACATGGAGGCTCAGAGGACTGGCCTATAAGGAAATAATTTATGATTTAAGAACCTCGATGGTTGGATCCATGCAGGACTTACCCCATCGCTCCCTTGGGGGTCTTTGGTCCCAACCACTTGCAAATGATACACCAACCCACCAACGAATTATTTTATTAAGTTAAATGTGGCTTGGGAGTGGCCATGATTCCAACAAATCCAACGATTTATCCACACTGTTTACAATCCCAAACCGATTACGAGGTGGAAATGTAAGCGACTAGGGTCGAGTTATTCATGCTCATTATTGCATGGTCATGAGGCCATGCACAATGTTATACTCATTCGAACTTGGATTTGCATAATTTTGAATGGGAGAGTCCCAACCAGTTTTAAATTTTGAATAATAAAAAAAAAATGGGTGCGGCTTCAAGCCGATTTTTACAAGTGCCTTTATAATTGCATACTTAATTCGGTTAGATGTGAAACCTGGACTAAAGTATGGAGTGAATTCCTCGGCATAGTATCCACCCAGGCTACATTATTGAATCCTGCGAGTGCACATCTTCAATAAGAATTTAAATAATGCAAACAAAAAAAATAATGCAAATAATGCAAATAGAAAACAGAAATTAAACATCTAACATATTTCACATAGAGGTATTGACATGAAAGCTGAACATTCATGAACAATGTCCAGACCATGTTACTTATTTGGTTAGGTCAATTTCAGCTGTCCAATGGAGTAGGGCTTCACGTTATCCTCCCGTAGGAAGTTACATTATTTTGTCCCTTAACTCCCACGCCCATGCTAGGTCTAAAGTCTGAGAGTTAATTTTGTTTTGGGGAAATATAACAATTGAGCTAAAAGAGTGAAATCACTTGCAGGTGGTTTATCAACAGTTTGGAAAGCACTGGTAATTTCTCAGCCAATTGCAAGCACCAGTTACTCAATGTACAGATGGTTTCTCAACCAGAGACAAACACCGGTGGTTTATCAACAACAACAAACAGCAGTGGTTCATCAGTCCCAAAATATACCCAGTTCGTTCACTTAGACTCACTCCACGCTCATGCCCGAAAACACCAGGTAAAAATTGGAAATTGAGCAATAACAGTCCAAACAGTTGAATGATCTCTGTGAGCTATTCCCAGTGCTGGCTCTAACACAAAATTTATCCAGGAATTAAACATCGAACCCCCTTTCTAAGCTTCCTTGCCTATTTTTGGTTGTGAGTTGCGTCCTGGTATGACCGAGAGGGCATCTATTCTTCCTACCACATGTTAGCTTCACCCAGACGTTAGCTTTTCCGGGTGGCAGAGGAACTCAACACGGACACCTCCAGCCAACTTGCCCTTTCATGAACCTAGTAGTTGGCAGTCTTCCCACTCAATAAAGATTGTTGAGTCACATTTAATATCCAGTTTGGCATCAATTGGGAGAGATGGGTGTGGCGGTTCATGCCGGACCCTATCTCCTCATAACTCTGGCTCATCATCCCTTTTCCTCAAATTTCTCAATTAAATTAATTAATTAATATTACAATTAATTATTATTATTAATTGAAACATTAATTGATCACATGTAAACCTGTTTTTGTTATAGGTTAGCTATATTTGGATCGATATTCTATTAACATGAAAATATTCATGAGAGAGAAAAATTAAGGGTTTAGATTTTTTTTGTAAAGTCTATGATTTAAACTTTTTGTCCAAAGTTATTTGGAAGTATGCTAGAAAATAAAATTAGCAAGTGGGTAAAAGAAAGAGATAAGCGTGCTAAAGAGCAAGTAGGGTTTAGACCTAAACATTTTACAGTTGATTATTGTATAACTTTCAGGTACATCATTGAAAAAGTTTGGGAGAAAAATGAGAAGTTTTTTGTTGCTTTGTTGATTTCAGAAGAACATTTGACTTGGTTCCTAGGGATAAACTTTGGCATAAAATGGAGGAACTTGGGGTTCCTAAACATTTGAGAGCAATTGCGTATAAGCTGTATGAAGAGGTGAAAGTCAAAATTAGAACTTTAGCAGACATTTATGAAAGTTTTAGAAGTGATATCAGGGTCAAGCAAGGTTGCCCACTGTCTCCTACCTTTTTTGGCTTATATATCGACAAACTTGAGGAGTGGTTAAATTCGCAAGGGGGTGATGGTATCTATTTGTTCAAGTTTGTTATAAATTTTCTTTTGTATGCAAATGATCTTATTCTGATTGCTAAATCGGCTCTTGGTTTGCAAAAGCACTTACTATCCCTTGAGCATTTTTGTAAAAGTGTGGGAATGCAAGTCAATATTAGTAAAAAAGAAAGTAGTGGTTTTCTCTAAGAAAAGAAAACATAACCAGTGTAAGTTCTACTTTGAAGGCAACATTCTAGAAGAAGTTGTGGATTACAAATACCTCAGAATTGACTTCAACAAAAATCTAAGCTGGGTTGGTTGTAGAAAGAAAAGAACTTTGGGGGCTTGGAAGGCATTTTATGCTTTTCAAAATAGGTGTAGAGAGGCTGAGTTATGGGACTGGAAAACAACTCAAACTCTTTTTGGGTTTCTAGTGATTCTGGTGATTCTCTATGGTTGTGAACTATGGGCCAGCAGTACATCCGACATGTACTGGAGACAAACTGAGAAAATTCAGAAACGTTTGTTTACAAACAAATTCAAGATTAAAAGTGTAGTTCCTTATGATATCTTGTCAAGTGAAACAAGGGCTGCTCCTATTGAAGCAATTGCTATGGTGCGAGTCATAAGGTATTTAAAAAAAGTTGAGCAAATGGAAGAGGGTAGATGGCCTAAGGTTGTCTTTAATGATAGATTGTACGAAAAAAAAAAAAATAAATAAAAAAAAATAAATAAAAAATAAAATAAAAATAAAAAAAATAAAAAATAAAAAAATAAAAATAAAAATAAAATAAAATAAAAAAAAAATAAATAAAAAAAATAAAAAAAATACAAACAAACAAACTTGGATGCAGCAAAATAACAATGGTTTAGTAAATGGGGTATTTGCTTGAATGCGTGCCTCATAAACAACAAAGAGATAAAAGCTTTTGTTATGGAAAAGTTCCACAAACATACTTGGGATAAGGAGCTAGGAAGAAAGAAAAAAAGTACTATATTGAAGTGTTTAATCCCACTCATAGTCATCAACCAAAAACATACATAGAGGCCAATATCTCTTGGTAAGCCAAAATTCTTATTGCTCAATTAAGGACTAATTCTCATCAACTTCGTTGTGAAACAGGGTGTTGGAAAAGGCCAAAAGAAGTGTGAGAGGAAAGAGTATGCATTTTTTGTTTTTCCGGAAAATTGAAAACAACAAAACATTTCATTTTAGAATGTGAGGCCTTCAAAGACAATAGGGAAAGTTATGCAGATATGTTGGCACCTAGCTCTTGGGATAATCTATTTTGCAAGGGGTTTGTTGAGAGGTTGGAAGAATTTATTGTGAAGCTTCACAGAAAAAGGGCTGAATACATCAAGAAGATGAAGAAACAATCAGTCACATAGGCTATCTTTAGCCTAGTGGACGTTAAAATAATTAGTTTCTTTCTTTCTTTCTTCATGCTAGGGGCTTAATGAGATTGAAATTTTGAAAAAGAAACAATTACCTTAATAGGTAAGAGCTCATTAACTATTCATATCCATAGATGATGCCTTTTCCTATCTTTGTAGTGGCCATCTGCTATGTTGATATCTATGAATGATATTGTATTTCCTCATATTTTACCTATGTTAGTGGAATCTTGTCTAATTATCTTCTAGTGGAAGGTTATAAATTGTAATTTTAATGATTTCTTTCTTGCTTTGTACTCATTCCTCTGGTCAATATTAAGGTGTAATACTAAATTGTTGGATCTAATGTTGTTTTGTGGTTAGATAATCCCATTATAATAATTTCGGGGGAATTGTTTATGGGGTATTTCACTTATAATGAGAAATCATTACACTAGGAGGATTAATTATACATGACTATTTTTTTCACTATTTATAATGTGGGTCTTTTTCACCTTAATTATGGGAACTAATTACTCGTTTATAAAATTATATAAAAAATATTTTGAAGGTTGAAATGAGAAATATCTTTATATTCCATATGAGGAATATAGGTGTTTTAGTCCTGGAGAGAGTCTTCAAACTCATTAACAAGGCTCAAAGCTATTACAGCGAAGTTCACCATGTCCCTTGTGGGAATTGAATGTGGGTGCAAATGATAACAATCATTTTTCCCACCGACCCAAAATAAAACTTATTGATTTAAAATATTATATATATATATGAATCTTATGTAAGATCCATGCTCAAGAATGCTTGGGTTATCAGTTTAAGAGTGTTTATGCTATTGTAATGAGAGATTGATGACTAAATGAATAACCTATATAAAGTGGATGATTTCTCACCATGGGGGTTTTGTCATTTTATATAATCTTCTCATCTATTTCAATGATTACTATCATTTTTTTGGATATTGCTATTTTGGGGATATCTTAGGAACACTTGTGTTTGATAATTCCATAACGATGCTTTGAACTTCAGTCGAGTTCATCTTTACCATAAAAAGAATCATGAGAATGATAACACTTGACTACATTATTGATATAGATTACCAAAGCAAAAATAGGGAACAAACACATTAGTTAAATATTATAGTAAAATTATTAAAGAATATATAAATGAAAACACATTAGAGAAACAACTATATACATATAATTTAAGCAATCTAGTAAGCCATTCAACACATGAAAACACAAATAAAATAAGACATACCCTACACGCCAACCAAAACAATTAATTAAATTAAAATCTTAACAAAACTATTGAGAAATAATGCATTGGCCTACAATAATAAGCACACTAAACAATTAACTATGCTAGATAATAATTAATTGTTAAGAAATCTAAGAATCAATCTATGAAATTAAAGATACACAAATAATTATCTAAGAAATCATGAAGTAAATTATCAACCTCTAGTATTATGACAATGAGGGTGAGGGTGAGGGTGGTGGAAAATATTAAAAAAATCATGGGAGAAATATTTGAGAAAACTTATAAACACTAGGGTGGGAGAAATATTAGAGAAAAATTATAAACAAGTTTCCTATAATATTCCCCCGCCTCCACCCTTTCCTATTAAAAGGAATATTTACGAAGACTTTATACCTAAAGAAAATAAATTTGAAAGAAAAAACTAAAATCTAACATACTAAGCTATAAGCCAAAAACAAAATCTAATAAAGACAAAAGAAAATTATAAAAAAGTTTCAACCATGTTTTATGAAACCACTTAAATTGAGAGATTAAAAATAAGTTAAAAAATAGGGACAAGTAACTTACCACTTATCTATTAGTAAGGCCACATAAGATGGTAACCATGTGTTAGTGATTTTAACTTTGCCATCTCAATTTAGGGTACAATCTTTTACAATTTCTATGAATTTTCTTATATATCTCTTATAAAATCGGTCAATATTTGTTGACACTTAGGTTTTGTGAGTTCTCCGATTAGGTTTTGCTAGTTCTCCGGTAGTGTAGAAGAATGAGTACAATTATGTTGGATATCACTGTTATGTTCTTTAACAATGCCTTGAATTAAACGCCCCATTTCACTAATGCAGGACATTTTCTAGAGTCTTTATATTACTTAGGTTTATTTATATTTCAACTTGAGAAGATTATAAATAGTATTAGGGCAGTTCTAATCATTGAAGCTACTGCTCTTCCAATCACCAAGTCAACAACACAAAAAATATATAAACGAATACTAACAAATAGTTCGTAATCATAACCCACATGAATTGTAGATTTCATTCAAAAAAATAAAGTAACATGCATTCCACAAATAACAACAAATTTGTTAAACTCATGCCAATAATGTCTAAATTCTCTCTTACATGTTAGCTCGTCTCTAGAAAACGAGAACCATTCTTAGTAATTGATTCTCATACAAAAGATAGCTTGAAAGCAAAGTGATTTAGCTACTTGACTCTTCACCTTCATTTTACAGTCAATATAAATCTAATTTCTAGAGTCACCAAGTCCTACATAATCATTTCTTCCTGAAAATGCTTTATTTACTTTGAAATAGTTAGAGAAATGATGTTGTTCGATTGTGGCTTGGATTACACTTAAATCATGTTCGAGTCTCCCTTTTTTCTTCCTAGATTCACAATAAAGATGCTAAGGATCCCATTTTCTATGAATGGTGCTTCTCTATTGTCTTTCAATGTTGCTTTATCAATCTCAATTATTATCTCTAGGAAGCTCCTCTTATGGGCACAAGGCTTGCTTAATTGGGATGTTATATAAACTTGAGGCATGAAGTTTTCAACCTTAAATGTTGGAATTCAACATTCTTTCACCCCTTTCGCCACATCTTCTAGGTAATTGTTGCGATTTTCTACTAGACCTTTGATGTCTTTCTTTAAGCCTTTATCCATGTTTTCCTAGTACTCGTCATGTGCTTAATTTTCTTCTCTTGGAGGCAAGGAAGTTGAAGCGAGGATTTTAGATTTTATTGAAACCATTGAACTAAGTAAATCAAACATTCCCATCATAAGCCATCATTTTTGTGGCACTCCTCCACTTTGAGAGACAAAGTCGATGCTTATGTGTAAAGCTCCTCTATCTTTAACACTGCATTGGGAAAAATGTTTTGGATTTGATAAGTTATCATGGATTTCTAATGTGCATTCAATGAAGTCACTTTCATCTTGCCTTGTTGGCTTGTAATATTCCACTTGCTCTTTTAGACATTTAATTTCCTTAATGTTTTTCAATCTTTATATCCATTTTGAGGATGTTAGACTCATTTTATTGTGCCATGACTACCCCCAATATGACCATCACTACTGGATCCATATCGTTTATGCCTAACAATGTTGTCTCAGTGGTTTCAATTATGATTTGATCTATGGATGTTTTCTTCTTCTTATGAATTTGGTGAACCCATTGTTTATTTTTTTCGAATGTAAATAACTCGAAGCATGCTACCTCATCTCCTACCCATAGTGTCCCTTCTATAAAGTCTTGAGAGTTAAAAATGTGTTGGCTTGATGTGGGGACTCATTCCATTGCTCAAGTGTCAATGGATAGCCTAGTTTTTTCCCTTGTTTAACTTGTAGGTGTTGTATGTTGTGTAATATACCATTAAGGTATCTACGTTTGTGATTCTTTTAGATGAAGTAGTGATGTATTTCTTGGGAATTATTGAGTTTTCCATCTCTATGGTGTTCATAAGAGAATGTGTCTTGTTATTTTGGGATTCCTAAATTCCTGAGAAAGGGGAAATTATGGTTTCCATAGTGCCCCATACTCTCCATGGTGGACAGTGTGACAAATATGCTACTAGATACTTCAACATCTTAAGAAGAGAAATTTTTTCGAGATCCTACAAACTAGGATCTAATCACAATATAATGGATAGTTGGAGAAAGATCTCACATATGGCCATGAATATCTCAATTATCCCCTAGTACTAGGAAACCAAAAGGCTACATAACTCTCACACTCATTAATTTCCTAATACAAATAGATATGAGAAATACATGTGCAAAAACTAAAACTATATAAGTTCAAAATACCCAAACGT
Organism: Pinus taeda; assembly: GCA_000404065.3. NCBI lineage: Eukaryota > Viridiplantae > Streptophyta > Pinopsida > Pinales > Pinaceae > Pinus > Pinus taeda. Next base: position 244,666 of record APFE030107097.1, on the reverse strand, counting down.
TGTACTAAGAATTTATTCTATTGCTCCTCCTAACTAAAGAAGCATTGACCTCCAATTATTTTAAGATAGAGGGGAAGTTTTACTATCGTCCATGCGAAATGAGTATAATGCAGATGTTGACCTTGTTGAGTGATAATGAAAGAAGTGGCAGATCTCTCACGAAACCTGTGAGACAAGATATGCAACTAAAATTGTGGAAACTAAACTCTCTCTATGATGTACATTAACAAGATAGAACCCAAATCCATATAGATAAGAAGAACAATAAAAACCAATTGAAACAAGCTACTAAAACACCATTAAAAGTAGGGTAATCCAAATTACAAAATTGTTGAAGTAGATACTCCAACAAAGGTCTGTGAAGGTTTGTACCCTTGGCTCATGCGAAGGACTACGACACCGACGCAAAGGTATGTTTCTCTTGTTTATGCAAAGGACTAAAGCTACTCTATGTGGATAATATGAAGGTGTGTAATACCTTCTTTTGTGATAAATTTGAGGCTAAGAATGAGGTCAATATTTGGACCTCTTGGAGACCATGCAAAGACCTAGTTGCAAACCTCTTATGAACATAATTGAAGGAATTCTTGTTCATAGAATTGAGGGGTTGACTTGAGTTATTATGATGGTTAGTTTTGTCTATGTACCTTGTTGAAGGCTTTTGTTTATGACATATTGATTGATTGATTGATGTACTTATGTTGCCATCAAAATTACAATTTACTTGAATACATATTTGTTGGAGCAAGGGCCAATTTAATGGCTCCATACACCGTTTCACATGCCAAGGAATGTGGTAGTTGAGAATCTTTAACGTTGGACAATCCATTACGATTCTGCATTGAATTATCATTGCTAGATAGATCATGACAAAGAGTTGGTGTAGAGTGAAGTGATAAGCAAAACTTGTGTCGATTAAATCTGTATTTAAGGTGCCACCCTCCATATGTTATATACTTGACGCTTACTAGGGAGGTGGTGTAACATGTGTCTAGTAATTACCTTGGCTTACGTTAATGATCACCCAATGTGGGAAAACTAACATTTAAACTTCACACTTATGCTGTATTCTACTTATTATAATCTATGTTATTTGTGTAAAATTGTCAATGACACTCTTCGTGGAATGGCTTAAAACCAAGCAAATAATTTTTTAATCTTGTAACTAATTATGGTCATCAATATTGTTAATATCCACCGTAACTATTAGAACCTTGTGCTTAGGCTCTCTTACATTCAAAAAATTTAGTATTGACTTGACGAATGAGTTGTAAAAATTGAGGAGTTAGAGTGAATTGATTTGAGATAATAAAATAATACAAAAAACACTAAATTTCAATTAAAAATTATTTTTAATTAATATGAAAGTTTTCAATTCTTATGATGCAAACTTCCAATAATAACCCATTTGGAATACATATATGACACTACATAATACAAAACACCATGGATTATTGACAAGGCACAAATCTATTGGTTATCTATTACGAAATACGCCTAGAAAAACAACCAAAATTTCTTCTTTATGCTTTTCAATGATAGATTATTTGTGAGTCAAAATTGTCAAGTCAATTCGCCACATAAGTCAAACTCATCATGTCAATCTAACTTATGTTTTACATGCAAATCAAAATTGGAGTATAAAATTGGGCCAAATCGGACTAAGAAAAGATGACTTGACTTGCTTTCTTGAAAGAGTAGAGCCAAACTTAAGTGTCAACTCATAGTGCAAAAGGTTTTGTAACTATACTTTTCTCTATTATATCCTAATATTTTTTTACTAATTGGCACCTTTAAATATATTGATATCATATGCTAAGAAAAAAAATTAATGTTAAAGAATTGTAAAAATCAATCCAACTATTTTAACAATTTAGTACAATATAAGAAATATACTCAGGTGAATGACGGCGAAAGAGGAGTCTGCAAAGAGTTCTAGGGTTTAACTAAGCGAGTGACAAAGGGAAACAGGTACCCATGGAGGCACAGGGAGGAGGGAGCTCCACTCCCTCCTACAGTGATATGGTAGCAAACAAAGGAAGAGGAGGGAAAAAGAACAAACCTCCACAACCCTTGAGGTCAAGACAAAAGCACTGAAACTCAGAAGGCGGAAGGCAGCAAAACCCATGCAGATTAAGGGACCCACGAAGAAGACCGTCAAGAGGAGAAAGAGGAAAATAGAGGTTAGGGAATAGAGAACAGAGCCAAGACGGGGCCCTGTAAACCCAAGACCATAACTAAACCTCGGGTTATTCTAAATGATCCAGCTTTGCAAGCGTACAGGGATCACATGGCAAACTATGCCATCATATGCAAATTTATGGGAATTTAGCCATCAGAGAAAAGGTTGTACACCTGGATAAAATACAACTGGAAACCAAAGGGGGAGTTAAATATACATCTTGGATCCAAAGGTTTTTTTACTGCGGTGTTTACAAACATGGAAGACAGAGACAAAATTTTTGAAGGAGGACCATACTTCTTTGCAGCTGCTTGTCTCTATATGCGGCCATGGACGATGAACTTTGTGCCAGAATGAAAAACCTTCACTTCAGTACTGGTATGGATTAGACTATACTCCTTACCTTTAGATTACTGGATGCCAAAGTCTTTAAAAGCTATATGCAATAAATTAGGTCATTTCTTAAAAATTTCAGAGGCAACTCTATGGGGAAAATATACATCCTATGCTCGTATATGTGTGGAGATGGATCTATCGGGAGCCCTTCCAGATGAGGTCATTCTAGAAGTCTATGACGAGGAATGGGTTCAAACAGTTGACTATGAACATATCCCGTTCAGATGTCACAAATGTCATGAGCATGGGCACCTATCCAGAGACTGTCATCTTAATAGAAGGGAAGAAACCGTAAATATCAGCAAAGGGAAAGACCAGACAGGTTTCACCAACGTAGGAGGAAAAGAAAAAGGAGGGGGAAGGAAGACACAAAAGAACCCTATTGCGAATGATAACAAAACAAAAAGTTATAATAGTTTTGAGATCTTAGGAGAAAAAGAAGCAGATGGAGGTAATCAAGAGAGTACAAAGAATCAGACAACAAGGGGGAAAGGAAAAGATACCAAACATGGAGTTCACTCAGGAACAAAATGAACATACGCTGGACCCTTTGAGTACCATGGAAATAGAAAAAGACCAGGAAATGACTCAAAGTGAAAGTGGTACAGAGAATCAAGACTTACAGGATACCCTGGAAAGGGAGAACCTAGAGTTGCAAAAGTTTCTAGAACAAGGAGGAAACTTGGGAGTAAACTCCATCCCTCAGGAGGATGTGGACAAGGTCCAACAGATATTCCTTAACAAGTCACATCAAACAGCGGCAGGAGTCAAACAAGGACATGACAACCAGGAAAACAAAGGGACTTCCTCAATAGGATTAATAACAAGAAAACTAACGAAGAATCCAGGTAAGAGGAGGGGAAGAAAAAGACAGAAAGAACTACTACTGGAGTGTGGCAAACTCATGATTGACTCTGGAAGGATGAAAGACCTTTCCAGTTACTCCTTTATAGCCCCACCTCAATGAAAATCACAACTTGGAACATTAGAGGGCTAGGGAGCAGAAGAAAACAGAGGAATCTAGGTAAAAGGATCAGAGAGGAAAAACCTGACATAGTATTCATATAGGAAACAAAATGCTCAGTGGAGAGGATCCGTGAAAAACATAGAAAATGGTTAAATAGATATGAATGCCTTGAAGTTAAGGCAAATAAATCTGTTGGTGGCATTCTCACTCTATGGGATCCACAAAAATTTGGTGTGATTGATGCAGAGGCATCCAAACATCACCTTTCTCTGATTTTCCAACCAATGGGTGACATAAAATGTTACATGATCACCATTGTCTATGGTCCGCAACCAATGGAGAACAAACTTCAACTCCTCACAACACTGGGGGATATGAAGAAGAGATACCCAGCTCTACCCTGGATCCTTGGAGGTGATTTTAACATAACAAAATCACTCATGGAGAAGAAAGGAGGAAACACTCGGTAGAGACTCAGTTGCCTTCCAGAACTTCATAACCAATATGAAATTGGTTGATATGGAAACAAGCAATGGAATCTTCACTTGGAATAACAAAAGAGGGGGCCCTGCCCAAGTAGCCTCCAAATTGGACAGATTTATTGTTTCAGAGGAACTTCTTCTCAGGGGAACCAACATTATTGCACTCATACTACCTTTTGGGGGTTCAAATCACTGGCCTATCCAATTGGAAGCTTCTCTTTTTGGTAAACCAAGGAATACCCCCTTTAGGTTTGAGAACGCTTGGCATACACATTCAAATTTCCTCACAAACATTGAAAAATGGTGGAAGGAAGAGCTACACCTTCAAGGTACAAAGATGTTCCTTCTACATTGCAGACTCAAACACATTAAAGGCAGACTCAAAGAATGGAATAAAAAGGAATTTGGTAACATCTTCAAAGCGAAAGAAGATGTGGAAAAGAAACTAAAGGAAATAAATCAGATTCTTATCACAGAAGGCTATACAGATGAAAGGAAAGAGATGGCAAAGTCACTCTAGTAGGAGTGGGACAACAGATGTCTTCAAGAGGAAATATTCTAGAGATAGAAATACAGAGTACTATGGATTAAAGAAAGGGAGAGAAACACCAAATTCTTTCACAGATCCACCATAGATCACAGAAACAACAATATAATTATGCAACTTACATATCAGCATGGAATAGAGAGAAACACTAATGAAGAGATGGAGAAGGTCTACTCCAGCATTTTTAGTAAATTGTTGAGGAAACCTCGGAAGACAGATACCAGTTTACGAAAAGATTTACTCAATACATTCCTAAATTGGTTACCAAAGAAGATAATTACAATCTCAACAGACCAGTAATAGAGGAAGAAATTGAGGAAGCCGTGAAAGAGATGCAAAATGGGAAAGCACCAGGCTAGAATGGCTTTAATGTGGACTTTTTCAAAGCTTGTTGGAGGATAGTGAAACAACACATCCTGGAGGTAGTGGAAGACTCAAGACAGTCTTAAAGGCGCTCAATGAATCTTTCATAGCCTTAATCCCCAAACAAGAAAAGGCCACCTCTCCAGACAAATTTAGACCTATAACATTATGCAATGTGATATACAAAATTATATCCAAAGTCATTGCCAACCGTCTCAAACCACTCCTCCCAACCCTAGTGTCAGAGGAGCAAGCAAGCTATGTGGAAGGAAGAAAAATTCTAGATAATATAATTCAAGCACATGAAATGGTTCATTCACTCATTACCAACAAATAGGCAGGAACGATAATGCAACTGGACATTGCAAAGGCCTATGAAAAACTTAGTTGGTCGTACATAAGAGAAAATTAAAAGCCTATGGCTTTGATTATGATTAAATGGGTTATGGCACTAGTTACCACTACCAGCTGTTCAATTCTTCTCAATGGCTCTCCTTCCAAAACCTTCAAGCCTTCTAGAGGTCTCAGGCAAGGAGATCCTCTTTCTCCTTTCCTTTTCATTCTAATGATGGAAGAGTTAGGGAAAGCAATCAGAGCTGCTAAGGAGGAAGGGAGAATTTAGGGTCTGAGACTCACTCAAGGTGGGGACACGGTGACATATCAACAATTTGTGGATGATACTATGCTTCAAGGCACACCCACTATCAAGGAAGCCAAAACATTCAAACAGATTCTGAGTGAGTTGGCTAGAGAAGCAGGCACAGAGGTAAGTCTTACTAAATCAAAGATTTTCTTTTTCAACTATGATATTTCCATACAAAGAAATATTTCCAGAATTTTGGGCTTTCAAAGGGAGTCACTGCCTGCAAAATCCCTGGGAGTTCCTCTCACTAACAGACTGTTACGCAAGGATATCTGGGAGCCTGTTCTTAATAAGCTAAAGATAAGATTAGCAAATGGACAAATAAAGCAATAAATCTAGCAGGGAGACTGATTCTCACTAAGGTTATCCTCCAAAGTATCCCTATCTATATGCTATCTGCTATTCTAGCACCAACTGGAGTAATTACTAACATAAGAAACATTCAGAGAGACTCTCTAGGGGAAAGGTGAAGAAAAGAAGAAATGGGCCCTTGTGGCATGGGACAGAGTATGCAAACCTAAGTCCCATGGTGGCTTGGGTCTAAAATTTTAATGACCCAGGAATTCTTAACAGAGTTATTGGTGCCAAAATCTGGTGGAGATGGCTAAAAGAAATACAAGCCCCCTGGGCAAAACTTTGGAAACAAAAATATGCCAAAGAATGGCAGGAGAAGAATCTAATCAGAATGACAGGACAAGTAAAAGGTTCTGCAATTTGGAATAGGGCATGGGAGAACAGGGCCCTAGTCCAAAATCACAGTTTTTGGGAGATCAAAAATGGAAACCTAGCTTGGTTCTGGGAGGATAACTGGCAGCAAGAGGACAATCTCCGAAGTGAAGAATTAGCAAACATTCACACCGACACCATCAACAAAGGATTAAGGTGGGTAAGTGACTATTGGGACCTATCAAGGAACAATGGGAAATGGAGAACATGGAAACTTCCAGATTACAGTGGAATGGGCATGTTGCATACTCAAGCTATAGCCCTTAAAGGTATTTTAAACAAGAGACAAATCTTAAACTCAAACTTGGACGATCAACTAAGATGGGGAAAGAACAAGGTAGGTCTCTTCAACCTTAAGGAAGCCAAAAAGATAGATTCAGGGCTTAACCTTCCAAACACTGATAAGACATGGAAAGAAATATGGGAAAATCCTCATTGGATGAAAGTCAAATTGTTCAAGTGGTTGGTTCAACAGGGCAAGATTTTGAAATGGAATAACCTAAGAAAAAGAGGCTTTGTTGGCCCCTCAAGATGTCACTTATGTAGGCAACAAGAAGAAACTACAAATCATCTCCTGAATAGATGCACTTTCACTACAATACTTCGGAATTGGGTTGGAGAAGTCTTCGAGCAAACTACCAAAAATGTAGATGACATCACTACTACTTTGAAGAATTGGTGGAATTTTTTTTTGAATAATGAGATCATTAACTCCGCCTGGATGCTGACCCCAGGATTCATAATCTAAAATGTCTGGAAGGAGCGCAACAACAAGATTTTCAAGGAGAAAGCGAGTCCAGTGAGCAACATCCTTAAGCTAATCCTTAAACAACTCAAAGAGACTGTTCATATCCTGGGAGGTGTAGCTACTGGCAAACCCATTGGACAAAGAGAGGCCAGAATATTGGAGAAGTTAGAGCTCAAGGTTCATCCCCCTCAGCGTTCTATGCAGATCAACAAGAATAACTCTGCAGAAAAGTCTTCATGGCAACCCCCTTCACATGGTTTTTTAAAATTTAAAATAGATGGGGCCTCAAAAGGGAATCCGGGAGAAGCAGGATATGGAGGGGTCTTGAGGGATGAGGAAGGAAACATACAAGTCATCTTCCACAATTATCTAAGAAAGGCAACCAACAATATGGCTGAGCTCATGGCGATGGAATTATGCCTCGAAATACTGCTCAAATACAACATTCACAATGTCATCATTGAGGCTGACTCGAAATTAGTCATTAACTCAGTGAAGAGGATAAATGTTGGTGCTGCTCCAAAGAAAATTTCAGAACACTGGTGGCTTCTGCAAGTCTACCAAAGAATTCAAGCACACCTAAGAATGCTGAGAACTCTTAGGTTGGTGTATGTTCGTAGGGAAGCCAACAAAGTTGCAGACTAGCTTGCCAATGAGGGGGTACGAAACAAGCATATCGACTTGTGTTGTTGGTGGGAGGAGGTAAAGGATGACAGGGTGAAGGAGAGATGCTCATCCAGGGCCCTCAGCGACTAACAACAGTATCAGGGAAAATCAAGAGATAGAATTTTACTCCATGAAAATGATGGATAAGTTCACTTCTGACGACCTTTCAGCGGAGATGCACAGTAGGTTATCAAGACAGAAGATAACTGTTCACAGGAGGAATGTTTCCATGGAAGACAAAGGCAGCAATGGGAGAAATTACTAGGGTCAAAACTACCCGGAACCTCTGACCCGGGAGAAGTTTTCACAGAAGAGAAGCAATACCACTCAGAAGGCGAAGCGTGGAGATGGTTGGACAGTGATTACTGCCTTCATCACTGGGTATTTCGTGAGCAGTTGTGTGGTCCGTTTTGGTCTGTGGCCATCAGATCTGGATAGGGCAGATCAACGACCACCTTTTGGTATGCAGGTCGGTGGGGCCGATAGAATAAAACCACTAATGGTTTACCACCTTCATCGGACGCCTTCCAAACCAAAGACGGTTTTAAAGAAAAGCCAGCGATTCCACTCAGGAATCAACACATGGCGGAGGACCGATAAAGCAAACTGCCTTCATCGCGCGGTTTTTCAGCGGGCTTTTTAAGCCGCACGATATGGACTCTAGCCATTGGATCAAAAGGAATAGATCAACGATTAGTGTTGATCGTGCAACTTTAAGGTTTTTCGTGTGCAGGTGTGTGGTCGAATTTGATCTGTGGCCGTCAGATCTGGAGAGGGAAGATCAACATCCACCTTTTGGTGCGCATGTTGGTGGGGCCGGAAAGATAAAACCACTAATGGTTTCCCACCTTCATCGGGCGCCTTCCAAACCAAAGACGGTTTTAAGGAAAAGCCAGCGATTCCATTCAGGAAGTAACACGTGGCGGAGGACCAAAAAAGCAAACCACCTTCATCGCGAGGTATTCAGTGGGCTTTTTAGGCCGCACGATATGGACTCCATTCGTTGGATTAGGAAAAGAAGATCAACGGTCAGCGTTGATTGGGAAACTTTAGGGTGTCTTGGTGACTTCGCCCTTGCGTGGGTCATTTCTTGATTGTCGGATTGTTTGAAGACTGTTCCTCGGTCAGTTTTGGGTAGCAGACCTTGGATCCACTGGCCCATTCTTGGTTCCAGAGTAGTCTAGGCCCTGTCTCTCTCTGATTTTTAGAGGTTTTTGTTGGGTACATTGGGTTTTTTTTCACTCCCCTTTGAGGAAGTTTGTGCCTCTGGGCATCTGTTGTAACATGTGTAAAATATTTTTTTACCTAAGTTAATAGAAGGACTATCTCTTGCTTAAGCAAAACAAAGAAAAAGAAATATACTCAAGTGTTGCCATTTAATTAATATCCAAAACTTATAAGAGCCTGAGCCATGTATCCATATTCCATTTGTACTTTAACTTGAATTTATTGAAAGGGATGCTGATTGCATGAATGTTGTTAGAATTTCAAGCACACAATAAGGATTACATAGCTCCATATTTTCGATATTTGTGTAACCAAAAGCACGATACGGTTGCATCATGAAACTGCCGAAAAAATTAGTGTCAGAATGTCAATCTATGCTACTATTCAAGGTTTTACTGGAATGCTCAACTATTATTTTCAATTTCTATGATAGGCATCACATACATTACATTTATTCGTGATCGTGATCTAATAGTGTAAATATTATCATTATCTAGATTTTCTTTTTCTTTCTCACTTATCAGTGATACAGATACAGTAATAGAATTTGAAATTTGTTTATTAAATTGTATTGTTTTATGGGAGACTAATAAAAAAACTATCTATATACCGCATATTGATAACAATTGTGAAACAAAGGTTGTTTATGAATTACTACAAGAACAAAAGCTTTGCCAATCCCTGACTTTGAGGTGCAAGTCAATGGGTTGATGCAATAACATCCTCCCTCTCTAGGTAAATTTCTCACTTAAAGGTTGCCATATGGTTTATGAGTCCCCTTGCTTGTGAATTTTATCACCGTGATGCCTTCATAGAGATAGCCTATATGATTTGTGGGTCCCCTTGCTTGTGACTGTTACTGTTGTGATTCCTTCTTAGAGGTTGCCTATATGGTTTATGGGTCCCTGGTTATCATTGTGATGTCTTCTTAAATGCAAACATATAAATCACAGTGGCATATTCCAATCCAACTTTTATATGATTACTACTATAAAAATATAAGATATGTCCTGAACTTCTGAGATACTAGATGAGTGGCATATTCCTATCCAACTTTGATATAACTGCTACTATAGAAATACAAAAGATGTCTCCAAATGATTTGCAGAATTTGAACGATTTAGACTGGAGCAAGGTTCTTGGTAACAGGTAGAGATCCATCATAGCTGCATTTGAAAACATCTGGTTTCCTCATTACACGAGGACCAGCAGATGGGCCATTCTTCTGTGGCCGTATATCCTACATAGAAACACAAATATTCAATGAGCTAGCGAATTTAATTCTTGGAACAGAACTAGAAGTTTCAGTTACCATATGGAATTTACAAAACATGAAGAAGCAGTTTGCATATATATCACTGTGCAAGGAAGTGAAGGGTGCTTTGACAGATGCTACACTACAAAGAGTTCTGGCTAAAAACAGAAAATCGACTTGTTTAACCTAAATGGAAGTTCACTTGTAGCTTACTGACAGAAATAAGAGTGCCAATGTGTATATGCTTGTTCATATTTGCTTAATGAAGAGCATGATATCTCTAATTCACCTGAGAGATGATGGTGCATTTATGTTTTGGTGCAAAATGCATATAAAGAGAGCAAGAGAGAGACCTGATCAAAAATTGCAGTAGGGATTGCAAGTGTTACAACAGCATTCGGAGGATCAACAATACTTGACACTCTGGCTTCACAAGGGCAACAAGATAGGAGCAAATAACTCTGCATGTAACACCATCAGAATTTCAGAGAGAACCACACATAATTATTTACAAATTACTATGTGGTTTCCTTGTAACTAATGTTTGGAAGGATAAGTGGACCTGTTCTTTGGAGTATCCAAATTTGAAAAGATAATCGATGGCATTGAGAACAGCACGTTTAAATGCAACACTTGAATCGAGGTAATGCTGACGACCACTTTCATCCACACTAATACCTTCAAATACTAGCCATTCCGAGAATCTGGGTTCTACAGGACCAATCTCAAAAATTGGGTTGACATGAAGCATCGTTGGCCCCATTGGGGTGAGATACTTTGCCATCCCATCTCTTATAATTTCACATCTACAAAATTCAATGTACAAAGAATTATAAGACACCTTTTTCGCTATAAGGAGTCATATTCAATAATAGAACAGTTTGATGTCAAGCATACATTCAAAATTACATGGACAATGGAGACAAACAAGACCCTGAGATGAAATGATCAATTTTATAAGCTCGTGGTTATTGGATTCTGAAACCTCTTGGTGACATGCTGGCCCTTTTATCTGTTATAGACAGGGACGTTCCTGGCACCACAGTTTTCTGCATTTGTAACTTGTAACCACCTTGAATCCTGATTTACTTGTTTGTTTTCTCAAGTAATATGTGAAGCATTTAAAAAAATTAAAAACTAAGTTCAGAGAATTTTGAAAAAATATGCAACATATGAAAATATTGAAAATTTGTATTTAGAAAAATAAATAATAAAAATCTGAAAGTATGATCAAACATTTATCATAATTCATAGAGTCAACATAGTAAAAACAATTATAGGAAATTCCAGTGGCACCTATGTTACTAGAAACTGCAACTAGGGGATCTGTACCTGGCAGAAACCTGTCTCAAAACCAAAACCACATGAGAAACCCATTTCTATTGTTTACCTCTTGATTTTGGATGGTAATTTTGTTTCTCAAGAAACAAGTAGTGTTTCTGCAGGTCATTTCTGGCAGGTTTCCAACCTGTGAGAAATGACCAATATATTCGATAAATTTTTACTTTTATTCTCTATATGCCAAGTGTTTGTAAAAATGCATACGAGAAAAATTTAGACATTTTGTAATTGCATTGCCAGTAGAATTAGCCCATTTTTTAAAAGGGAACATTACAGACCCACCGTCCTTCAAAAAGGAATGTTGAATGAGTGAGTGAGATCTGACTGGAGCAAGAAGTGGAGGATCCTGGCATCATCTTATGTGCTGATCATATTGGGCTACTGGCTAGCTGGCTGTCCAAGGAGGAAAAAAGTTCTCCTAAGGGTTACCGACTTTTTTGGGTGGGTAACTCCTAAATTTCATCCATGTAACTACTTCACAAAAAAATTAATTCACATATTTTTTGCTACTTTATTTTCCATTTGGTAAATTACCTTCTAATATTTTTTTGGCAACTTTCCAAGCTCAGGTAGGTTCTAGCTATAGTTGAGCTACTGCAATTTCCTTCTAGCATGTAGAGTTTCAAATTTCAGAAACAGGTCACTTTCTATCTGTTGAGAAATATAGCTCGAGTAGGAGCTTCTTGCACAGGTCAGGTGTGAACGTATGAGTAGTAGTTCGAGACAACTTCTAATGACCACTTAGTAAAAGTGAGGAATAATACCATCTTGTAATTTCACTTTAATAAATAAAAGTGAAAGTCAAATTTCCCATGTTCTCCTAGTCTTAGATATCTAAATTGAATATTCTAGGATATTAGTGAATTAGACTTGTTCTAATCTTAGCCATACACCTCATTCTTGAGATAAGGTGCTTGCTAAGATTAAGGAGATTAATTGCCAAGATAAGAGATATTATTTGCTAAGATTAAGGAGATTAGTTGCTAAGATATGAGATATTAGTTGCTAAGATTGAGGAGATTAGTTATCTCTCTCAAAGCATAAATAGGACACAATGGGGAAATCTGAAACACACATAGGAACACTTGTGAGAGGTGGAGACCAAGAGAAGAAGGAGATTGCATCTGAGAGGAGAACATACAGATTTGTTGTAGCAAATGGCAAGATGGAATCTGTATAGCAATAGTTGTTGTCTTTCTTTAGTAGAACCATACTTCTATTTCAACAGGTTATACTTCTATGTTTTGTAGTGTTTGTTGGAAATACTGAGAGGGGGTTGAATCAATATTTCCCTTAATTTTAGCAATTGGTTAGTTTATTCTTTAATATTCAGAGCATCAAACAGAAATGAAACAGTACACAGAAGATTTTGTCTCAACAAGTGCTTCCTTATGTATGATGTACAATGTACATACAAATTTACCAGTTGAACTGGAAGGAAGTACACTACTCCCCAAGGGGTTTTACCAGCAAGGCTGGAAGGAAGCAAATGCTCCCTGAATGCATTTGGGCTCCCGTACCAGGGATAATGACCCAACTACAATATGCCACTTCAACTGCTGCTACCACTGTCCACTCACACCAATTCTCTTCCACACTGCCTGCTGCTTAAATCTGCTTCACTCTTCTATTTGTTGCCACTGCTGCTGCACATCACTGTCTTGCAAACTCTGATATGTATTAGATGCCCTCACTCTCACAAACAAGCCAACAATCACACTGTCATAACTGTCATCAAGATTACTACTGTTACTGTCATAAAGTTTGTTGTCACTGAAGGTTACTACTGTCATCAAGGTCACTGCTATTGTGAATGTCATTGCTATACAATAAGGTCACTGTAACAAGATCATTGTCACTATCATGTCTCCACCTGTCAAGTAGATCACTATCACATCTCTAAGTCACTGTATTTGTCAAGTATATTACTGTCACATCTGCAAGTCACTATCACTGTCAACCCTTAGCAAACCTCTATCTCTATTCTCAACCATGCTCACACTATCAACATCAAAGACATCTCAATGCATCAACAATAGCATTTGGAGGCCATAATAATTCTCTGTGGTGCAAAACAAATAACCTACACATCAAACTCATTGTATATTCAAGCAATGTGCAAACAAACTCTGGGTGCAAAGACAATGTGTATAGACACTGTTGAGTCCTCTGTAGTCACAGAAGGGCTGCCAATATTATGATTGCACAGGTTTCATAATAAACACTCAATCAAACATATTAGTTGCATTCCAACATTGGTCATGATGCCCAAACATATAGGTCGGCAATAATGTCTATCATGATGTTGATGTTCGACAACTACTTCAAGGCTTCAACCACGTCACAAGTGTAAATGTCGGCTTGCTCAAGGTTGTAGACACATGTATGAATGCATACATTTTATATCCAGTGTTTATCCTGATGAATATGCAGCGTATCAAAGGACATACCGCTATAGAACTTAGTACTTATACTAGTCCGAATACTTTGAGTAACTCTTTTCTTAGGGCCGAATACTGCGTCTGCTTTTTAATTCTTAGTCACAAGGTTAGCAGTAATACGATCTTATGGGTACAATATTAGAATTTTGGCTCGATGCATTGATCTACACACAACATTCCGTAATGCACAAGAGTCTGCTTAAATAGATACATGTACAGAGGTATATAGCAACTGCAACTAGGTCACTGTTGTTATTGTTTCTTTGTTGGTCAAGGAGAACCTTCAAACTGCAGGCCAAGAAACAAAGTAACAATCAAAACTCTTTGCTCTCAGAAGATTAGGCTACACACTTCAGGATGCCTCAAAACTGTGTCAACGACTCAACACTAAGGTTCTTCTTGGTTTTTCAGAATATCTTGCAGGTACTTTTCAAGCTTTAGAAATATTTGCTTAACTTGTTCAAATAGACTTAAGATATTCTTCTCCAAATAGTCTTCTGAAAATTGTGCATGACTCCCCAGAAAAGTGTCGCAGAGGATTGGTGATTAGGCTTTCCTAAGAAATTAGATTTCTCACAGGCGTAGATACTTGTTATTTGAACATTGTAGGTATATTGTTGTGGGGTTACTTCCCTAGGCACGCATCTTCAGAACATTAGTCTCCTCGTCAAGTGTTTAAGCTCCTCAAAACCACATATAATTTCTGAGATATATTTCTTTGCATCTTGTGTCCTTCAATTATAAGGCATGACAAATTTCTACAAAAAACGTCTTTCAATACATATCACCAATCTGTAAATTTAAATCTGTGCCATTCTGAGGAGACCAAATACTACAGAGCCAAAGAGATTTATCTTCAGCGTGACCTTCAGAAAACAATCTAACAACTCCTTTCAAACTGCTGTAGGTTGCAAAATCCAAGAACACAGGAGTAAAGCCACTCAAGAATAAACTGCAGCTAGTATGTTATAGAAAGGCTGCAGACATTTGATTTTTCATGGAAGAAATACCCCTCTATAGTGCTCAGACTTCCTACAAAAGGAACTTGAAACAACAAATCCCATTTAGACTATACCCAAGCGAATATCCCTTCAACAAAACTTCTTCACATCATTCCCTTTTGTTTCTCGACAAGATCACATATAATTTCAGAGCTTGCTTCATGTCTGGGAGAGCTAGTGAGTTGATCCAGAATCCATGAGTCTTTCCTGCAAAAATAATTTGGAACCCTTGATCCCAAAACAATCTAATACCCTTCAAGACTTTTGAGATCTTGCCTTCTTGTTCTATGTTCCACAGACCAAAATAGAATCTCAAAGTTCAATAAATATGTGTTCAGTGCATACTTAGGAGGGCTGACCGAATGCCTTTTTTGTTAGAAAATCAGAAAGGCAGAAAGATTTTCATATCTAGATAATTACTTGTGATATATTTGAATTCTTATTATCTTATTTTATGTCTTCTTTTATCTTCTTATCATCAAGCAACTATCAAAACCAAATGCATGAAGATCAAAACAACAAGTGTCATAGTATGTAGTCTCTCAGCCAGGGAAAAACCCCTCTTCTAGGGGAAAACCCAAAAATTCTCCTCTTCCTTTGGAACCAAATCAAATGAGACAACCAAGACCCTTTGACCAAGATAAAGACTTTCTCCAATCCACCAAGTCAACCTTCCAAGATAGTCTTTCCAATCACCTTCTCAATGGTCAACCTTCTCGATCATACCTCAACCTAGTCTTGTGAGGGATTCTTTTAACTCATCAAAACAACTCAAGAACTTTCTAACAAAACATATTAAATCTATAAACCCTAGAAATAAAAAAGAAAGATTGATCCTAGAGTCAATCATAAGAGAAACTCTACAAGAACTAAACAAGAACTTAAATTTATTTATTTATTTATTTTTTATTTTTTTTAGGTGGTTAATGGACACCCACGGTCACTCGGTGGTCGTTACATCCATGGAAATATCTGAGCTTGATCAAGTGTATCAAGCCCCACGGGCAATAGCTAGGCCTAACACCAAGGGCATCGGGGAGAATTGACCCTGTGACCTCCCGAATGGCGAGGCACTTATTTGACCAGTTGAACTAACCCTTGGGGCTTAGACTAAAATAACCTATATATGAGACTTATAGAATAAGTCCTTGACTTCAAAGTCCTCGGTTTTAGACTTCTTGGAGAATTATCATCAGTAGAAATTGTAGCTTGGTCCATTTCTCTCTTCTTGTTCTTAGGATTATCGGGGCATTGATTCTTATAATGTCCTATCTTGTGACAATGATATCATTCTATTTTAGAGAGGTCAATCTTCCCATGATTTTTCTTTGGCCCCTTAAACTTCTTTTTTCCTCCTTTCTTCTTGAAATGAGCAGAGTAGGCATTTGAGGTATTTTCTTCATCTTCTTTCTTACCTCCTATCAAGGAAAGACGATCTTCTTCTTGAATACAGGCAGACCACATTTCTTTGAAGGATGGAGAATTCTTCCAACTACTAATTCCAGCTGCAAAGGCATTCCAATACTTTGATAGTCCTCAAAAGGTAGCGATCACAAGTTCCTTTTCAGGGACTATTTCATCAACAACTTGTAGTTCATCTCTTATTATAGAATAGGAAGATATTGCATCATCTTTGGTCATTTTGACAGTTCGAAGTTCATTCTTTAGACTTGCCACTTGTCTAATATTCTTGATTGTAAATAACTTGGATAGAGCATCGTACATTTTTATTAGAGAATCTTGTGTGGATATTTAGGGAATCAAGTTGCTTTTAACTCCATCCATAATTAGGTTCGTGGAAATAATTTCATTTTCTTTGCACTTCTCTTTTCCAGCATCATCTGAAGGTACTTTGACTTTTCCTTGTACTAATTCCAATACCTTATTCGTTGCAACGATGAGATCCATCCTTGTTTTCCATGCTCTAAAGTTAGAGGCTCCTTGAAGTTTGTTCTCAAATTTCATTGATGATGCCATAGATATATTTGTCAATGTCACCCTTGCTCGATATAGGTTTTCTCCTTCAAGGTAGCTTATAGTAGATCAAAATCAGTATATGACTTTCTTCCTCCTAGTCGATGAAATCCTTCAATAGATCTTCAAAAATCAAATAATGAGACTCCTCTTCTTCTTATGACCTGACTTGAATCCTTATGAGCGCAATTGACCTTCAAGTTTCCTTTTCCTTCTTCTTCACCTTAGCTCTGATACCATGTTAGAAAATCAGAAAGGAAAAAAGATTTTCTCATCTAGATAATTACTTGTGATATATTTGAATTCTTATTAGCTTATTTTATGTCTTCTTTTATCTTCTTATCATCAAGCACCTATCAAAACCAAATGCATGAAGATCAAAACAAGTGACACAGTGTGTAGGCTCTCAGCCAGGGCAAAACCCCTCTTTTGGGAGAAAACCAAAAAATTCTCCTCTTCCTTTAGAACCAAATCAAATGAGACAACCAAGACCATTTGACCAAGACAAATACTTTCTTGAATCCACCAAGTTAGCCTCCTAAGATAGTCCTTCCAATAAGCTTATAATGAACAACGGTCAACCTTCTCAATATTGCAACAATCACAAATTTTGGCCATCTTGCAACAGCATTTCGGCCTTACTTTAGACCTATAATTTCGGCCCTTTACTACAACCTAGAAACTCGTACATGTGACAGAAATGAGAGAATTTCAGCTTCCTTTTTTCTAGACAAATGTTTCCTTCTTCTTCGCTCTGATTCTTCTCTCCTGGTTATTTCACACTTCTTTCTTCCTCCTACTATTGCAGATCAAAACTTGCTTGGTAAGTGGTCAAATGAGGTCAAGTTGCACTTCTATATATATCCTTCTGTGTGGTTGAATTCCGTTAATGAGGCCAACTTGTCTTCTATTAAGGTCGACTTGGTGGAGTGACTAATGACACTTTTTACATAAAAATAATTTTCTTCTTTGATACAATAAGCCCAATAAGGGTCTAGGACAGGATGACATGGACAGTGACTCATGACATAAACCCTAGAAGCACACATTGAGTGCTTTGACCTAGAAACAAAGTAAATAAAGCATGAAACCCATGCTTATAAATAATTTTTCTTTTATAATAATTTTCCTTTTCTTTCTTTTGACAAATACATTATATCGTGACTCAAATACAACTATGAAGATAGATACTGGCTACATTTCTCAGCATTTTTATAGGTTTTGATGCTCTCATAAGAGGCAACTGAAATACTATTTTGGAGGGAGAACCATATTTAAAATCAAAACTTTGGAGGGAAAAATAATTCAAATTTTGTTTTAGAATTTTTTGGCCCAAAACCTTGCCGGAATTAGGATTTCCATAATTTTATTCTTCCTTAATGAAAGTTTTTATGTCATGGCTGCCACGTCATTTTGCTTCATTTTCCTGAGCCAATTAAATACTGCCACATTAGCAACCGTTTGGGGTTTTTTCCCACAACAAGGGGCTTGGACTTTTGACCAAGCATATCGCTCCAACCATGAGACCTCTTGTGACGATCCACATACTATTGGAATCAGTATGACAATTAGAATCCAATGGTGAGGGTGTCCAAGACAAATTCATTGATCTGCATCATAAAAAATCCTCAACAAATGCAGGGTGTGCTCACCGTCCAGGGAATGCAAACCCTAGGGCTAGGGTTTCATCAATGCATCATCTCATCCATGACAGCGAACATACCAAGGACATCAATGATGACATCCTGCACCTGCTTTGATATCCTACGCCCACAATGACATCCTACACCCACTTTGACATCAATGACAACATACTCAACAATGTTTTGTTTATAGTACAACTGCTAAGTTCCTACATATTGTGGACGTACCTTGTAAGTTTTTATCATTGGAATGATAAGTTGATTTGAAGAGGAAAATCATTGTGCATGTGGGTTATTCATTTATTTCTTCCTCCGTTCATTTTTTTAGCCATATGTGCGATTGTTGCATGTTCATAAATATTTAATTATGTGATTAAATAAGTTTAGATCTGATTTATTTAATTAAGAAAAACATAGGACAACAATCATCTAGAGTCTTTGGAAAATTTGACATGCTTTCAAAGCTATATCTCTGATTGAGATTCTCGAAGGTTTACAACATTGAATCAACTACTAAAATCAAAGACCAATAGTTAGAGAGTTTCATTATTGTTGCTGGAAGGATGAAGCACTTTTACAATATATATATATATATATATATACAGATCTAGGAAGTTTGTGCATTTGATCTCAGAGACGGTAGTAGCTAATCTTAAATTTGGGGACAAACTTGGATTGGTGCAAAATTCCTTCCTTGCTAAGAGGGAGTGTTGAGAAATATAGCTTGAACAAGATCTTCTTGCACAAGTTAGGTGTGAACATGCAAGAAGTAGTTCGAGACAACTTCTAGTGAGCACTCAACAAAAGTGGGAAATAATACCATCTTGTAATTTCACTAAAATAAATAAAAGTGAAAATCAAATTTCCCATGATCTACTAGCCTTAGAAATCTGAATGAAATATTCTAGAATATTAGTGAATTAGATTTGTTCTAATCTTAGCCATACATCTCATTCTTGAAATAAGGTGGCTGCTAGGATTAAGAATATTAGCTGCTGAGATATGGGAAATTAGTTGCTAGGATTTAGGAGATTATTTATCACTCTCAAAGCATAAATAGGACAAGATGGGAGAATTTGAAACACACATGGAAACACTTGAAAGCCACAGAGACCAAGAGAAGGAGAGTGCATCTCAAAGGAGAAAGTGTAGATCTGCTATAACAAACAGCTAGAGGGAATCCACACAGTAGTAGCATATACAGTTGTACAACAATAGCTGCTGCCTTCTTTCCTCAGCATAGCCATACTTCTATTTCAGCAGGTTATACTTCTTTGTTCTGCAGTGTTTGTTTACTGTGCAACTGCTAAGTTACAACAGACTATGGAGGTACCTTGTAAACTTTGATCAATGGAATGATAAGCTGTTTTGAAGGGGAAAATCACTGTGCATGTGTGTTACTCATTTATTGCTTCCACTGTTCATTTTTCTAGCCATGTGTGATTGTTGCATCTGCAGAAATATTCATTTCTGTGATTAAATAATTTTATATGTGATTTATAAACATAGGACAGCAGTCCTATAGCACATTTGGAAAATTTGACACTGTCTGTCTTTCTGTGTCAATAGGAATTGGGATTGATATTGTTCTTCTAGTAGATGTTTGATTTGTAACAAAGTATGCAGGATGGCACAACTTGCAGCGTTGAAATGGTTGTTGCACTTGTGCTATTCATATATTGTAAATTGTTGGAGTTTCAAAGGAGCTAAAAAGGAAAGAAAGTGCATAAATGACTACAAACAATAATTCTGATGCAAGTATGGCTTCAAGTCTAAGAGATCAAGTAGAGTGGGGATACTTTAACACAAGAAAGCCACTCATCTCAATGGCACCACAGAATGAAATTTCACCATCACCCTGAGAAAAATGCATGTCACCCATACTAAGATTGGCACCCTCAATAAAAACAGGGAGGTACACTTTAGAGCCCTTGCTGAGATTTTTTATGTCACAATTTCCACCATTCTCGCGGCCAGGAATGGTTCTTGCAGCTTCAGCTGCAATTCTTTCCCAATTAGCTGTCCCCTTTTCCACCTGCATCCACATGTCTGCATCAGGATACTAGGAGCAGAGAATGGAAAAATCAAGGGAGCACAAATTTCTGTCACCAATTTATGATTTTGATATGAAGAAGTTTAAAATGTCAATGATAAGATAAAGATAATAGAAGACATAAACATGAAAAAAGTTACAATTTTTTTCACTATAAGAGTACTGAATTTGAAATATTGAGATGGATGGAAAGTCATAATGACATATTAGAAAGAAATTACCTCTTATTTATCTAACTCAATTATATTATTTCTTCTATGATCGAACCAGCAAAAGTTCATGACCTTGAACACCAATTCATTTTTAGTCCCAATTTTGTGATAAAGATGTATTTTTTAAATTTGTCCTTTAGTACTTCTCTATCTGGTCAATGGAATGGCTATTGTGTGTCAATGATGTAACTATTTTATTAGGTTGAGTGGATCATAAGTTGAGGCAGAAGTTCATTCATTATGAAGACGTTGTTAGGAAGTCCTAATTAGTTGGATGCACTTGTGTCCCAACCACCATGCTCGTGGACCTCTAAGAGTATAAAGAGACCACTTAGCATTATTGTGTGTGTGCATCATATCTCCACCTTTGTGGATCATTTGTATTTAAATGTAAGTCAACCGAGTTGAATAGAATTTAATGCCATTCTTTGGGGTCCTAACTTCATATGCATGTAGATGTGATCGTTGCTTTTCTCCTATTTGTTTAATCCACAGCACATAGTTTATTTTTACTCTGTTTCATTGTAATTGCTCTTAACTTGCAGCCTTGGGCAAAATTCATGTTCAAAATATTTGCACCATTATTAGGTTTGGATTTTGACAAGGGAAGATCCCAATCTAGCTAGTAATAGCTGCTGTAATGTATCTAGGGAGGATAATTAATGCAATGTATCCATATTAATGGAATAATGTCCACTAAGTAGTTAGTGTATGAACTCTTTAATATAATTTGGCCATATTGATTGAATAAGTCCCACTAGGCAGTTGGTAGATAATAATTTAGGCAATGTAATAATGATAGGCAGTTGGCATAGGCCCCTAAGAATACTTGTTAGAGAGTATATATATACATACACATCATTGTATTGGGCACGTTGGATTTGTATCGTAACAAGCATGGTTTGTGTATTCTCTATATTCTTGTGTTTAATCATTAGTTACACTGCAGCGTATTTCTTGTCCACAAAGGATTATAACAAGTAGTATCATTGCACCTTCTTGGGTCAAGGGAAATCGAATTTAAATTTTTTGTTTGGAAATTTTCTTGTGGCCGGTTTTTCTCTCAACCTATTAACATGGCTGTAGTCGGACCTTTTACCACAAATTCTAGTAGGCCTTGGAGAGGGAAACCCTACAAAACAAAAGCTAGACAAAGTGCTAACAATGGGGTAGAGGCCCAATGTCACCTTAGCCAAAATCCCCTGCTCATTATAGAGTTTCATTGATGGGAGGAGTCCCAGTAGGAAGGAGATCACTTAGAATAGATATGCTAGGCATGAGGCACAAATTAATCAAGCTAGAGCTCATTCAAAAGAGAGGCTCAGTAATTATTCAAGGCTACCAAGAAGCAAAACGCTCTCAAAGAAAAACTCTAGAAAACAAGGTTCAAGACCTAGGGTATTGGGATTTTTGGTGAAAACAAGTGTTCATAAGGTCAAGACCAAAGAAAAATGGTTTCTTGCAATGATAATAAGCTATTCCAAGGCTCATGAAACACTCAAGAATGTCCTCAAGTTGAGGGAGAAGAATCTAGGGTTTCCCTCTTAGGGCAACACCTAGGGCAAGAAACTTTATGGATGAAGTTTGAGTGGATTCTCACCAAAATGATAGGTTATGTAGTCAATACCTACCTCTTGATGTTTAGGCTCTCAAGCCACCAAAATTCCTCCTCCCTAAAATTTTGCTCCAAGCCCTAGTTATTATTCCAAGCCTTAAAAGGACCAAACTTGAGAAGAGAAATTTATGGAGAAAATTTAAGGTTGATCATCAAGTGATAGGACCAATGCCTTATCCTATGGGGTTATGGAGTCTAGGATGTTTAAGATAAACCAAATTCTTTCTAAGGAGGTCAAATATTGATGCCTTAGCTATCAAAATTTCAACAATTACCTACTTAATGGAATAATGGATTTCGATGGAAAATAATTAGTACTCCACTAGGAATATTCATTACATGTCACAATGAGTAATGCATATGACATTCATCTAGATATTCTTCAATAAATTGATTTTCAACAAATTAGGGCACATAACTTCAACCTAGAATCAATAGTTCCATGCACTAGACATTCAAGAAAAAGATATTCAACAAAAGATTCCACTTACAAGATAACATGCAACATATCCTTCCATTACACCAAGAAATAGCTTAAAAGAATGTCAAAAGCAACTTACATATATCAAAATGCATTGAAATATCTCCAAAATCACCCACAAAAAGCAAGTGTGAATTCTCAAGAGGTCCAAAATTCACAAGATTGATGACGATTTGGTCACAAATGAGTGATCACATATATTTATATGAGCTACTAGACTGAATTATGTCTAAAAGCCCCTAAAATCATAAAGTGATGGGCAAAAAACGCCTCTAGGTCACAAGCCGATCTAGTAACCAATGCAACAAATGATAAAATCTCCTAAGGAGGGACAAAATGCTGACGTCATGCATGCATAGGCCTCCAGAGTGAAGGTGTTGATGCCAAATGGTTCCATGTGTGATGTAGAGGGCCTCTAAAATCATGATAGAGGGGTTGGCCCCTGTGTCTCGATGCAAACCATCCTGTGCCCCCCAAATGTGGGTTTGGGGCACAAAATTGGGTCTCATGGGTCTCCTGGTGATAGAATAGCTTGATCTTGCTCCAACTTTGAGGGCTCTAAGGATGGTGCTAGCCCTCCCATGTCTCAAAGGGTGAGACAAACCTCATTTGGGCCTCAAATTAGCTGCCAAACCATGTGTACACTGCTAAACCGGCTAGGGCATGCTAGTCCAAGTGCATGATCTCATGAATAATGTAAGGCAAAGTGCAGACTGCTGAAGGTGTTGTAGGTACCCATGGAATGGAATGATGCTCTACAAGCGATAGGAGTCCCATGGTTCTCAACGCTTCACCTATAGAGTGTCATAATGCTCCTCTAGTGGAATTGGGCCCCAATTAAGTTGCCCAACCCATGATGAAAACCATATTCCAATCACTCACAATGTCTAGTGTTGCATCTTCACCATTAGGTACAATAATCATTAATGCATCTAAGTGGACCAAGCTTGCTATTCAAGGGAAAATTACACTTCATATAGGGCTTCCCTTCCAAATTCGTGGCTTTGATCACATAATAATGTTACCTCCCTAGGTAGGAGTGGCTAATGGACGATCCTATTAGGTGTTCCCAACCCCTAAGGGGAAAGGTAGTTCCCTAGTACATCAATCAATAGGTGTCATGTGAATAATGATAAAAGAGGGGCAAAAAGGGTCTTAGGGCCAAATGTCATGGTTAAAGGGGTAGCAATGATGAGGAATTCCACATTTTTGGCATACAAATGTGAGGATAGAGCAATCTTGGATGCATGAGTTACCCTGACCTTTGTTTTTCTACCCCTCTTATTTCCTTTTGCTTTTTCTTGATTTTCCTTTGTATTACTGCTTGAAGCTCTAAGAAATAAGAACATGCTTTGAATGTTACCTAGCAGTGGTTGCCCCCTTAGTGGTGAGGCAGTTGATCACCCACTAGGGGTTTGGATATGCAAGGGTTCCTTTCCATGATGTGGTAGAGCAACATTGGCCCTAGGAATCGGGTGATGGCCATAATGATAAGGGATAGAGCTCATGCTTAGCTTTTACCCACGTGCTAATGTTAATGTCTCAACCATATTTTGCATTTTATAATTTTATTTCTTTTGTTTCTTGCTTGTGGCCATCATATGCTATTTTCTTTTCTTTTTAGCTGCATCAACCTCCCAGGGAAAATTTCCAGGCCCAACCCATATATGTGGAAAGGGGGAAGGGGTGTATTAAATCCCAATGGACCCATGGTCAAGGGGAATCGAAGATAGGAGGTGGAGTATAGCGAGCATAATGTACGAAGGGAAGTTATAAGTATGGAATGGGGAAAACGGGACCACACTATCTCAATTAGGGTTTTCCAAGTAGTACCCTTCCTAAATCCATGGGCCATTAGGAGAGGTCCCACTGGAATAGAATTGAATATTAACCCCCCCCCATTTATGGTGAGGGAACAAAACCACGGTCAAAACCCTTCCTTCTTCCAAGTCACCCCATAATCCATGCCAAGTGCCCAAATGAAAAACAAGAATAAGCACTCGATTGCGCAATGAATAACATACCTTTTGGATCGAATTACCCACCTTCTAACATGTGTTCTTAACAAATGGGAGAGGAAACATATGGCTAATGTAGGTGGCAGAGATAAATAGGCACATCACATCTGCTACTAGGTGGCTCTCATGGGTTGTTGGCTATCGACAAGAAGAGATGACTAGGAGAAAAATTATCTTATGGGGTCACCCACTTTTTGTGGGTAACATTTGGCTCCAACTAGGATATGAGCTCATCGTAGAGCGCATGATCCATGTATTCGAATAGAAAGGTCATGAGAACACTAGTAATCTCATGGGGCCATAGACATGTAACCTGCACATCACAATACAACTATTAGGAGCATGTGGATTGGGCGTACTTTTATCGCTCATGTCTTTCATCAAAATAATAATCCATTCAAAGAAGTAAATTTATACTAAGATGCAAGTCTAATCTAGATGCAACTATTCTATCATGAGAACATTATATGACGATGTAAGATATGCAAAATCAGTATGCAATGCACCTACACTACCACACAATGCTAGCACACTATTCATGAGCTAAATGTAGTCATACAACCAATGTAACTAGCATATCATTAGATCAATATAAATCTTTTGTTCATATGAGTTCTTGTGAGGCAGGGCATCAAGATATCACATCCTCTGGGAAATTGGCTCGATGAAGGGCAAGGGTGTGAGGCAGGAAAACAAGCAAACCAAGAATCATGAAAAGGAATCACAAATGAGGATGAAAAATCCAATTTGCGCCATTGGATCCTCTCTTGTAACCAAAGAAAGGAGAATTCAACAATCAAACTCGTGAACTTTTGATGAAGAGCAACCTCAGGCATATCGTTCTTATCATTGTCCTTAGGAACATGTTGGAAGAGATATGATGTGGAAGATAAAGGTGATGTGGAAGATGAAGGAAAGATAAGATCATCATCAGTGTCATATATTGGATCATTGTCAATACGATGACCAATGTCCCATTTGCCACCTTCTATATACAAGAATTCATAAATGTCAATGTCATGCAGATCTCAAGGAGCCATTTCCTTGAGGATTGCATAAAAATCAATAACGAGTCGCCATGGTGAATTCAAAATGCATTGAGAGATACTTGCTTCACCCTACAAGCATTGACATTGAGGTTCAATGGAAAACAAGGGCTTCGTTCTTCCAATGGCTTTTCCAAATAAGGATTTGTATTGTCGTATGGGGAACAAGACGCAGGTTTCATGTCCCCAACAACGACGCCAAATATGTCACCACAAAATCTAGAAAGACTGTGAGAGGGAAACCCTACAAGACAAAGTGCTAACAACGGGGTAGAGGCCCAATGTCACCTCAACCAAAACCCCTTGTTCTTTGCGGACTTTCACTGATGGGAGGAATCTTGGTAGGAAGGAGATCACTTAGAATAGATATGCTACGTATGAGGCATGAAATGATCAAGCTAGAGATCATTCAAAAGAGAGGCTCAATAATGATTCAAGGCTTCCAAGAAGCAAAACGATTTCAAAGAAAAGCTCTAGAAAACGAGGTTCAAGAGATAGGATTTTGAGATTTTCGGTGAAAATAAGTGTTCACAAGCTTAAGACCAAAGAGAAAGGGTTTCTTGTAATGATAATCAGATATTCCAAGGCTCATGAAACTCTCAAGAAAGTCCACAAGTTGAGGGAGAAGAAACTAGGGTTTCCCCCTTAAGGCAACACCTAGGACAAGAGACTTTATGGATGAAGTTTGAGTGGATGCCCACCTAAATGATAGGTCATGTAGTCAAGACCTATCTCTTGATGTTTAGGCTCTCAAACCGCCAAAAGGCCTCCTCCCTAAAATTTCACTCCAAGCCCTAGTTTTTATTCCTAGCCCTAAAAGGACCAAATTTGAAAAGAGAAATTTATGGAGAAAATTGAAGGTAGATCATTGTTGCCGCCTTGCTTGCACACCTAGGTTAATGTGGGAAAAATCCTCAACCCCACAAGGTGTGATCTTGGTGGCAAACTAAGAGAAGGGGTTGCCACCTAATCCCAACTCTTCATTAAAGCTCTCTCCTAGTTAAGCTAAGGGAGATGGTCCCTAAAGAAGGTTAGTAAAGTGAAATGTGAGGTTATAGGAGACTAAGGTTAATGGAAATACTTATAAAAAACGACTTGATTTCAAGATGTAAGCAAGCACATAGATATATAAGCAATATCCAACAATATATAAAGAGTGTAGACTAGTGCTTAAAGAAATAATTGGTCAAAGTAAATGGCAAATACTCTCTCAAATGGAAATTCAAAATATAATGATAAGAAATCACGCAAAACCAATGTTAGATCAAAATATTATTTGCAAAATATAAATGGAGATTGTACTTGTAAGGGAAATGCTCAAGTAACAAGAGGTAATGCAATCAAATAATAATGAGTCAATTCATCATCAAAATGACAAGTACATTAGATAACAATATTGCAAGTGAAACTTAAAATGCTCACAAGAAAACTAAATTAAAATGATGTGCAACCTGTCTATGTGGAATGCAATTATTTTGGTCAGTTAATCTATATGTCTATCCTAAAGTGAGAAATTCTCTTCTCAAGTTTTTATGAAGGGGTAAAGATTGGGGTGACCTGCAAGGAAGAGGGTTTTAGAAGGTATTGAGTTCGCCGTTAACGATACCCTTCCCCTAATCCTTACAAATCATGTGTGTTGTCATTCCTACAGGGGGACAAAGCCACCTTCATAACCGCAGGGTCAGGCACTTTACCTTGCTCCGTACCAAATGGAAGAAATTTCAAGGAAAACTTTGTTCTAGTTATCTATACAACCAAACTTATGCTTCAAGGTAAGTTTTAGAGATGCAAATTAGTACTAAAATGCCTAAATGAGATGCTTGAGTGAATGGTATTGCTTCCAAAGAAAAGTATTGATATCAATGCTTAAAAAAAAAGACATTGCTCAAGTAAATGGTACTCTTCAATGGGAAAGTGAAAGTGAAAATTAGCTCAATGTAGCTCCGCAAGTTCCAAATAGATTGCTTGCAAGTAAATGAAATATATGCCAAATTGCTTCAATGAAGTGACACAAGAATGCTTTAAGAGACAATCAACAATAATCAAAATGCTACATAAACATGAGATGACAATGAGATGATGAAGCAATGTATTCAAGAGACATGTGAAACCAAGTAGATGGATAAATAAACTAGTCTAAGCTTTGCCAAATAAATGTAAAGCCCTTGCTTGCTCAAAAGAAATATTGCATGTGTTGTAGTAGATTGCACAATATAAGTATTCAAGAAAAATAAATATTGCATGTGTTGTAGTAGATTGCACAATATAAGTATTCAAGAAATGGAAACGGCAAACTAAAACAAGCTCAATTTAAGCAAAATGAAAGTAGATATGAGTGTTATGTTAAGAGACTAATCATGCATAAATGAGATTAGCAAAAAAGAATTAGAGAAACTAAACTAAGGAGATTAGTCCACCCACAAGCATATATCCTCCCTCTAAATTAAGGGGAGGGATACCATGGAAGAAACTCCCAAGCTCCCTCAAGCAAAAAAGATGATTTTATTAGAGTGATATTATAATGAGGAGAGGCCTTTTCAAAGGTTGCTAATGAAGCAAGAGGAGACTTTACAAAGTAATCACTTATAAGAACAATAGCTCCTCCTCCTTGAGAAAGCAAAAACTTAGCGCTTGAGTTACAAAAAAGCTTCCTTAAATGTGAAAAATATATGAGACTGTTTTGCAGCAATAAATCAGCCTCGAAGAAGTGGAAGATTATGCTTGGAGAAAAGAGAAGGAGCCTCTTAAAGCCCACGACAACCTTATATCAGCTAAAGGTTTTGTCAAAATCTGCCCCAAAAAATGCCCATGACCCCCTCAAAAGGTTGCCAAATGAATACTAAAGTTTCTGCAAAAGATATATTAGTAATTTCAAAAGGCTCCTTCAAACCTGCCACCAAAATTGGTTTACAAATCTGCTCAATGGAGCTGCAAAACCGATCCAAATATGAGTGGAAAAAAAAGGGATAAAGGAGAGGGAATAATAATCTACAATTATTGTACAAGGACTAACTCAAGACATACAAGTAAACTTCCATACTTGTCTAACTATAACCATGCTCTGAATAGCAAATGAAATTCATGAAAGCTCAAGATTTTTTTTGGGAAAATTATTTAAATTTGAAATAACTTGACTTGTATACAAGCTATGGCTACCATCCTTGCAAAAAGATATTGTAAGATTAGACTATGAGGCTAAACCAAAGAAGAGTTCCCCCACGTGCATATCGAGAGTGGGTTGGTCTCTCGGAACACTTCCACTCACGCTTGATCGTTGATCCAATAAGAGATTTCTTTCTACAAAACTCAGTCAAAGATTAGCTCCACATATAGATTTAAAAATGAGCAATGACAAAGAAGACCTAGAGATTTATGTGAAATCAACTAGGACTATCTAAATGTGAAAATTTCTAACCTGAAATTCTACTGCAGCAACTGATTTATTTCACTTACTTATCCTTGACAATAAGTTATTTATGAAATCCCTTCAACAAACATTAAAATAAATTCAATTTCAGTTATCACATAATCACACAGAGAAAATAGCAGTGATATACATGCACAAGAACCAATCACATAAACACAGTTGTTTTTGGGCAATTGTCCTCGGAA
Source organism: Pinus taeda (assembly GCA_000404065.3). Lineage (NCBI taxonomy): Eukaryota > Viridiplantae > Streptophyta > Pinopsida > Pinales > Pinaceae > Pinus > Pinus taeda. The sequence goes on along the minus strand of APFE030107097.1, from coordinate 215,027 downwards.
AAACCCAATGTGGGAAAACCGGTGCAGTAGATGAGGGTTTTATTAATCTTTAGCAACAATCGCTTTACAAGGAATGATTTTACAGAGAAACTGAGAGAAAACACTTGAGACTTTCCCCTAGAAACTTTCTGACACCCTGGAGACCCTTCTCCCACTTTTGCGTCACTCTGTGTGGTTCTATGTCCCTCCGCGTCAGCTTGCGTGAGGGTTGAGTCTCCCCTGGACTGCGTCTATCTCTGTGTTGTCTCTTAATGCCCCTGCGTCACCTCCTCCTCCATCTCTGACTGCTATTGATGCCCTCCTCTTCCTCCACCCTGCAACGCTCCCTTTGAAATCGATCTCCTTCTCTTTGAGAATTGATTTTCCTTGGGATACTGAGTATCTGTCAGTGTGTCTCCAAATGATCCTCAAGTCTTCTCTTATAATTTTCATGTTGATGAATCAACGGCTGAGATTAAGTCTCTAATCAATGGCTAAGATTAAAACTGACTTGATCCCCGTCTCTTAGAAGCTTCTCACCCTTATCTTTATTAATACCCATTAATATTTTTATTTTCCTAAGTTTAGACTAAGTAACCCATTAAAAATATTAATTATTTTAATAACTCCTCATTTGGGTGGAATTTCTCCAAATGATTTCTGGGTCTTGGAGATCTCATGTGCCTTAGCCTTTCCACCAAATTTCAAGGCTAAAGCACATCCGATGCTACCCAAACTCAACCCTCCCTCTTAGCGAGCAATGCTTCACCATAGAAGCATCACACTGATCCTCCGCATAGGTCCACTGTGCTGATGCTTGGCCTGTTGACCCACATCCACTGCACTGTTACTTCCTGTATTGTTGCCCATGACAATACCACTACCACTGCTACATCTGTACTGCAGCTCCCTCTCAATATGCTGCATCATGCTGCCCATAGCATTGCCATTGCTAACTGTTGCACTGCAACTCCCGATACTTATCCATTTCTGCTACTGAAATGGATTCTTCACCATCCCCATCTTCTCCCTGAAATAAACAAACTTTGTTCTTCCTAGAGCCTTGGTGAGGATGTCTGCCCCCTGTCCTCCTGTAGGAGTGTACCTCAACTCTACTACCCCTCGCTGGACACAGTCTCTGACAAAGTGACACCCGATATCAATGTGCTTCGACCGATCATGGAATACTGGATTGTCAGAAAGCTTGATGCAATTCTGATTATCACACAAAATCTTGGTCACTTTCATCCTTCTCCTAAATAGATTCACAAGCAATTTCCTAAGCCATATGGCTTCGCACGAAGTTGTGCTAGCTACCATATATTCTGCTTCAGCTGAGCTCAGAGCCACGGATTTTTGTTTTCTACTACACCAGAAGGTCATTCCTGATCCAATGTTGAAACAGTACCCAATTGTACTTTTCTGATCTATTGAACTTCTAGCCCAACCTGCGTCAGTGAACCCACTCAGCCTAATATCATTGCCTTGGGTGTACAATAGTCCATGCTCGACTGTTCCTTGTATTTACCTGCGAACATGTTTGGCAGCTGCCCCAGTGCGCTCTCTTGGGTTCCACCATGAACTGACTGAGGGTGTTGACAATGTAACAGTTGTCTGGCCTGGTATTGACCAAATACATCAGGGACCCTATAAGCTGCCTGTACAAGGTGGGGTCAATGACTTTATCTTCTGATGCATCAATCTTCTTCCAGTTGGTGATCATTGGAGTAGCCATAGGTCTACAGTCCTGCATCCTAAATCTCTTCAAGGCCTCTGTAGCATATCTCCCTTGTCCAAGGAAGATCTCACCCTTCTGCTGCCAAACTTCCAACCCTAGGAAATAATGCATCTGTCCCAAATCCTTCATGTTGAATTCTGTGGCTAGGTTCTTCTTCCAATCTTTGATGAGCCTGGATGATCCTGTCAGGAAAATATCATCCACATATAACACCAGGATTAGAGGCTCATTCTCTACGACAAGATAGGAGAGATTAGGATCTGCGTCACTCTTGACGAACCCCATCTTCTACAAGTAGCCATCAATTCAACTGTACCATGCTCTAGGTGCCTATTTAAGCCCGTACAAGGATTTTTTTAATTTTCATACATGAGATTTCTTCTCATGTGTCTCAAAGCCCTCTGGCTATTCAATGTATACTTCTTCTTCTATCACCATGTTCAAGAACGTTGTCTTGACATCCATCTGGTGGATCTCCCACCCCATCTGTGTTGCAAGGGATATCACGGTTCTAATAGAAGTATGCCTCGCTACTGGGGCAAAGGTTTCTTCGTAGTATATCCCTTCCTTCTAAGCATACCCCTTAGCCACAAACCTGGCTTTGTATTTCTCCACACTGTTGTCTGCAACATATTTGACTTTGTAGATCCATCTCGAACCTACCACTGACCTGTCCTGAGGCCTAGGTACCACTTCCCAGACATCATTTGACCATTATAGAACTGTATTCCTCCACCGTAGCATCTAGCCATACTTGATGTTGAACGACCTCCTGAAAACTAGAAGGTTTCCCAACCTGAGCTACTAGGGCCTGGTATCTGTTTGGCTGTCTTCGCTCCCTTTTATCACTCTTGGGTGCATGAATGAAGTCCTCTGCATCCCGTAGAATTTGTCGGAGTTCCCAGCTCGTTCTTCCATTGGTAGTGGGTACATCTATCAACTATTCCTCTTCTTGAGATTCCTCTTGTTCTGAAGCTTTGCCTTTAGGAGAATTGTTGGTACTAGTTTCTGCTAGTCAAAGTGGTTGGACCAACGGATCGTCTTTTGATTGCTCCTCAGAAATCATTTCTCGGGATTTCCAAAAAGCTCTGTCCTCCATGAACTTTACATCCCACCGAACTACTACCTTCCTACTCCCTAGAAGATAGACTCTATATGCCTCAGCATTCTCGCTATATCCCACAAGATATCCTTTCTCAGAAGTTTGATCTAATTTCTTTCTCTTTTCTTTGGGTATACGACAATACGCCAAACTCCCAAATATCCTGAAATGGCTGACTTCAGGTGTCTTCCCAGTGAAGATCCTTTCCAGAGTGATTTTGCCCAATGCCCTGTGTGGAGTCCTGTTCTGGACATAAAATGTAGTGTTGCATGCTTCTGCCCACAAGAATTTGGGCATATCCTGATCATACAGCATTGCCCTAGTTGCCTCCATAATAGTCTTGTTTTTCCTTTTTGCTACTCCATTTTGCTCCGGATTATAGGGATCTATCCACTCTCTTTTGATCCCTTCCTTAGCGCAAAAATCGGTGAAGTCCTTGTCAACATACTCCCCACCATTATCTGAGCGCAACACTTTTATCTTCTTTCCTATCAGATTCTCTACTAAAGCCTTGAATTCTTTGAATTGACCAAAAACCTCATCCTTGGTTTTCAGAAAGTAGATCCAAGTCTTCCTGGAATGGTCATCGATAAAGGTGACGAAGTATTCGACACCACTAAGAGCTTTTGTGGACATAGGTCCGCAGATGTCTGAGTGTATCAATCTTAGAACACTCTAAGCTCTATTGTTACTTCTGGAAAATGTTGTTTTGGCATACTTGCCTAGAGCGCATCCTCTACATACATCATCTCGTTCGGTACTTAACTTAGGAACCCTGATATTTTTTTCCTGAGAATTCGTAGAGCTCCATGGTGTAAGTGCCCCATCCTCTTGTGCCATAGTTCATTCAACTCTTTATCTCCATTGCTATCTATCAATGCCATTGGAGACTCTAGCTGTAATCTATACAACGTGTCACTTCTGATTCCAATCAGGGCCTTCTTTTCCAACTCGGGTGTTTGAGATATAATTTCTCCTTAATGAAGAAAATGTCATAGCCCTTGTTTTGAAGTTGAGATACGGAGAGTAAGTTCATCCCCAATCCTGGCACATGCAGCACATTGGTTGCTCAAAGCCGCTCTCCTACTTCCGTTTGAAAGACTATGGTACCTCTTCCTACGGGGGTACACTTTGCCTTATTTTCATGGTGATCTGAAAATTCATCCTTTCTTCCGAATAATTTGAAAAACATTCTCGAATTCCTGTCATATGCCAAGAAGCTCCACTATCTATATACCAAACCTCAGAGGTGGCAAATCTTGTTAGGCAAGCAACTTCTTCTTCCAGTCTGGAAGCTAACATGGAATAATCGTGATCCATGTCCCTCGTGCTTTCTTCTGGAAATTTGCGTGAGTCCCTTTGAGTTGATGCCTCTGCATCATGCTCCTGACCCATAGCCAATTATTCTCTCCTGTTGCTGGATCTCTGCTCTAATACCATGTGAAAATTTCTAACCTGAAATTCTACTGTAGCAACTAATTTATTTCACCTACTTATCCTTCACAATAAGTTATTTATGAAATCCCTTCACCAAACATTAAAATAAATTCTACTGCAGTTATCACATAATTACACAAAGAAACTAACAGCGATATACATGCGCAAGAACCAATCACATCAACATAGTTGTTTTTGGACAATTTTCCCCAGAAAAACCCAATGTGGGAAAACCGGTGCAACATATGAGGGTTTTATTAATCTTCAACAACAATCGCTTTACAAGGAATAATTTTACATAGAAACTGAGAGAAAACACCTGAGCCTTTCCCTTGGAAATTTTCTGACACCCTAGAGACCCTTCTCCCACTTTTGCATCACCTCTGCATCACTCTACATGGTTCTGCATCCCTCTGTGTCAGCCTGCGTGAGGGTTGCGTCTCCCCTGGACTGTGTCTCCCTCTGCATTGTCTCTCAATACCCTTGCGTCACCTCCTCCTCCGTCACTTACTACTGTTGATGCCCTCCTCTTCCTCCACCCTACAACCCACCCTCTGAAATCAATCTCCTTCTCTTTGAGAATCAATTTTCCTTAGGATACTAAGTATCTATTGGTGTGTCTCCAAATGATCCTCAAGTCTTCTCTTATACTTTACCTGTTGATGAATCAACGGTCGAGATTAAGTCTCTAATCAAAGGCTAAGATTAAAACAGACTTGATCCTCGTCTCTTAGAAGCCTCTCATCCTTATCTTTATTAATACCCATTAATATTTTTATTTCCCTAAGTTTAGACTTAAGAACCCATTAAATATATTAATTATTTTAATAACTCCTCATCCACGTGGAATTTCTCCAAATGATTTCTGGGTCTTGGAGATCTCATGTGCCATAGCCTCTCCACCAAATTTCAAGGTTAGAGCACATCCGATGCTAAATCAACACTACATCTAGAGCAAATCTTTAAATCGTGTATTAATGCAAGATAGCTCTACAACAATACACTTCTAAAAGCATATGGAAGCATAAAACATGTAGCACATAGAAAAGGAGATAAGCACAATTGATCAACAAGAATCCATACCATGCTCAAGGAGGAAGAACATCCAATTTGTGAACCCCAAAGTCTAATGCAAAAATATTTGAAAATACACAAGAGAGCAAAGCTTCCACAAGCACAATAGCTAGTATTCATACTACAAAATCAGAGTCCAAGGCTCATTTAAATAGAGAAATGGGAGAAAATCTCAATGGAGCAACCATGTGACAAGTGTGAATGGAGATGATCCCAAGGAAAGAAAATCGAATCCCAAGAGAGAGAGCATGAGACACATGTGCAAGTTAAAATCCTCCTTTTGCCCAATGTATTTCCCTTGTGAAGAACTCAAGCTGCCAAGTGTGGGAGCTTGTTGGTGAATGAGGGAGCTAACTTCCAACCAAATCTCATCAAGCCAACAAATGGATGACACCTCCAAAACTACCTCCAAGCTACCATGTGTGAGTCATCAAGGAATGCATGTGACTGCCCTTGAGAAATGCATGTGGCATGAAGTGAAATGAGTGTACAAGTGGTGAAGATAGGTGGAGTTGAAGTGGAGTGTTAGTTTTTGTAGCATCGGATAGTGTTCTAGTCTCGAAACTTTGTGAAGAGGCTAAAACACAAGAGTTCTCCAAAACCGAGAAATCGTTTCTAGAAATTCCACCTAGAAACAACAAAATTAAATTAATTGATCGATAATTAAAAAATGCTTAAGTCTAACTTAGAGAGATCAATTAATTAATAGTAATTGATTGAGAAAGGTGAGAATTCTCTAGAAACTCACACGGATTAACTTGGATATGATCACAACCATCGATTAAGTTTTCATCGTGGTCGTTGGAGTCCCAACTGGAGATTATAAGAAGAGATCGATCGGTAGATGGAGAGATACACAAGAGGGAGCCAACAGTGCGAGTTCCTTAGGCAATTCAAGCTAGCCAGTAGCAGAGTTCGAGCCAAAGAGGGGGCGCAAGGATAGAGAGGGGCAAAGACAGTGATCCAGAGGAAGATTTTCCAGTTCCGGAGAGGCAATAGAGGAGGTCGCAATTATTCTCCAAGAGGCTGCGTAGTGCTTGCACAAAGCCTCAAAGAGGAAATTCGATTTAGCTGGAGCGGAGGTCGTTTCAGGTCCAGAGTCCGAGAAGATTTTCTAGTAGGCAGGAGAGACATTTCCTCAGTCAACAATAGGTAGGACGCCTTGAGTTGCAGTTGTTCCAAGCTGAGCGTGTGGCAAGCTGCACAGAGGTGACATGAGGCCTGCACAAAGGGTTTGGACGACTCACTTGGAGCTATCAGTTGGATCAGAGATTGCATGGAGAAGAGGGTAAATTTTCCTCAGTGATTTTGCCAGTATTTCTCTAAGGAAAGGATCGTCGATTTGGCATCATTTCATTATACTCATTCACTGTTGCTTAACAATAAAAACCCTCAACTGCTGCACCGGTTTTTCCACATTGGGTTTTTTCAAGAACATTTGTCCAAAAATTATTGTCATTTTTATGTGTGTGCTAGCATATTTCTCAGTTCCTATTTTTGCTTCCGGGATATTCTATTTGGTGAAGAAATTGTAGTGTGAATATTTCATTATTTTGTCGTAAACAGAGTAAACTGCATAATTAATTTATCTGTTAGAAGAAATATTTCCAGTCGCTGCATTTCAAGGAATTTTCACATGGTATCAGAGCGTATTTGATGGGCGGGAAGCTCAGAGGCGAAAGTGAGAAAATTTCATTGTTTAGAGGGAGCAGTGGGTAGAAATTTTTGGGGCTGTGGAATGCTTAACCAGGCAGGGTGAATTGTTGGGAAAGACTTAGATTTTCCAGTTGCAAGGTGGCAGGAAGTTCAACTTGTCCAGAATAGCAATTCCAGCGGGCAGAGGGAGCATCAGCTCAAATTTCACAGAGCAGATTTTCTTGTCTAGGCACTAAGGGTTTGCAGCAATTGCTAGAGAAAATTCAGTGCTAGAAGGAAGAGAAAGTGCACACACTGAGGGAGTTTCTCTCAGAGGGTTTCTAGCTTTAGAAATCCAATTTTCCAGTTGCAGTTGGCAGCAGTAGCAGGCAGGATTTCTCACTCCAGAAAGGAGTGCAAATAGTAGAGCTAGCTATCTAGCAAGAGAAAGAGGGAAATTTCCACCCTAGGTCGAGTTTTTGTAGAGATAGCCACAATTGGGCTTAGATATCAGGACAGGTTGGATGGTGCATCCAACTATATCATCTGGAAGGCTAGGATGTCCTTTCTGGATGAGGATGGCCTGAAGACCTTTGCAGAAAACGTAGTGGCAAAATCTACCGATGCAAATCAACTGAAAACCTTCAACAAGGAGATGGCCAAGGCAAAGTGGATGACCCTCGATGGAGTTTGGGACCATATAGTCTCACATATATCTGGCAAGAACACAGCCAAAGAGATGTGAGATGCTCTCTCAGGGCTGTATCAAAATCCTTCCGAGCAGTGGAAGATGTTCTTGAAGAAAAATCTGAGAAACACCAGGATGAAGAAGGGTGAAGGCATAGACCCTTTTCTCACCAAACTTTAGGATATCTGAGATGAGCTTGCAGCGGTAGGAGAAACACCTCCACCTACAGAGATGGTGAGGTTATCCCTCAACAGTGTCACCGAGGATTGGGAGAATTTCGTCCATAGCATTCTAGGATGAGATACACTGCCTAGGTGGGACTGAATGTCGGGTGATATTGTATAGGAAGAGATGAGGCAAGCTCTAGTAAAGAGCTCCATCAGCGGCAGTAGCAGCAAGGTATCGAAGCATGAAAAAGAGGAAGAAAATGTGGCCCTTACATCGAAAGGGAAGGCAAAAGGTCCCAGTCAGGGGCAAGGCTCGTAGGGAGAAAAGAAGAAAAAGAAGGATCTATTAAAGATCAAGTGCTTCAGGTGTGGCGAATTTGGCCATTACAGTAGTCAGTGTCCTCAAAGGAAGAAGGAAAAGAAGGAGAAGCAGGATCAGATGGAGGCTCAAACAGAGATTGATAATCTTTCCTCTAGGCTAGAGGAAGATTTCGCCATGTATGCAACTATACCTCTAGGAGAGAGGCACGACAATATGGAGCTTTAGTCCCAAAGTTGTGCAGAGATTTGGGCAGGGTCCATAGAGGTGAGCATCAGATGGTGTTTTCCTCATGGATCATTACCTTGCTATAGGGGCCCACAATATTCAGTATCAAGAGGATCAATGTCAATTGGTGCAGTCAGTTCAAGGCGACAGTTGCAGTCAAATGCTGAGGAGCCCAGAGCAGTGTTGATAGCAATGCATGAAGCATAGTGCAAAATCAACAACAGGGCAAAATCTCCAGTGGACAGTGCATAAACTAGTAGTAGTCAGAGCACAGGAGACAGTTGCAACACAGAGACAGTTGATTCAGGATTTTGGATGCTTCACAGTTACTACAATTGCAACAACAACAACAATAGTTGAGAGCGATTGTTAGTTGGGTTGCAGTGCAAATGCACAGTTGGCAACAACATAGGTTGTACAATGTAGTGTCAACAGCAGCACAGATGCAACATCAAAGTTGCATAGTAGTTGGTGGGTAGTGGCAGGCAGTCACAGTTTCCAAACATCAGCAGCATGTATGGAGGATGTTATGGAGACAGTTGGAGAAAACCTTCCTTGCTAAGAGGGAGTGTTAGTTTTTGTAGTATCGGATAGTGTTCTAGTCTCGAAACTTTGTGGAGAGGCTGAAACACAGTTCTCCAAAACCCATAAATCATTTCTGGAAATTCCACCTAGAAATAGCTCAATTAAATTAATTGGTCGATAAATAAAAAATGTTTGGATTACTCAAGAGCCCTAGTTGAAGCACAGTCCATCAAAAACTTGAAACCTGAAGCAATCATCACCAAGGATGTAGCAGACAGAACAACAAATAATAAAACCGAAGAATTAACCGATGAAGCCATAATTAGTGAAATGAAAATGGTTTTCGAAGCAAGCACTGAAACGTTGAATGTTAGCAACAACAATGATAATATAATAGTCGTGGGTAGCAATTCGAAAACGGTTGTCGAAAACACTGAAACGCTGGAAGAAGCAATAACGTGTGATGTTAACGCTGAACCTGCTCATAACATAAGCAGCGACAAGTCAGATAACATAAATTCAATATATGGAGGTAATCTGTTTAATGATGGTACTAAGACCACACATAATGCAGGATAAGACATCGTTACTTCAGAAAACGCTGGTTTGGATTACTCGGCAGCCCTAGCTAAAGCGCAGTCCATCAAAATCTTGGAAAACCCTGAAACAATCAATACCAAGGAAGTAGCGAACAGAACAACATACAGTAAAACCGAAGCATTAAACAATGAAACCATAATTAGTAATAAAAATTCGGTTATTGTAGCAAGCTCTGAAACGTTGAATGTTAGCAACAACATCGACAATATAATAATCGTGGGCAGCAATTTGATTAAAAGCGTAAACCAGTTAAATAACATAAATGTCAAGAACAGTTCTGAAGCATGTGATAGGGCAAAAGAAGATTGCATCAAACTGGAGAACTTGGATAGCCTAAGCATCAAGAGCAAACAACAAATGTTAGGGAGTCATCAAGATCCACGCTTCTGGTGTTTAGAACCTAAGAAGGCTAGTGACAAAAACAGAGCCAGCACTTTTGAACCTAAACTTGATAAAAGAAATCAATTGGATAATAACCAAATTTCTTCAAAGGAGACAAAACCGAGAAGAAAAGTGGTTAATTTATCTTCTCAAGAATTAAGTCCAGAAGTCATGAGTGTTCTCAACAAAGGATTCGGGTTTGCAGTTGCCCCTAAAAACATACCTGTTGAGAATATCATTTGTAGTATAGAGGATGGGATCAATAACCTATCTCTTGAAGACAAAGAAACATTAAGGCAAGAAATTTCCCTCAATATGAGAAAATAAAAAACTCCCAAAAGTAATTTAAAGAAAGAAGAACTTCTGGCTCTTAAAGCCCTTTGAAATAATGACAAAATTGTATTTCTTAAGGCTGATAAGGGTGGGGCGGCAGTAATCTTAGATAACGAAGACTATGTTTGTAAAATAAATGAACACCTAGCCTGTGGCAGCTATAAAAAACTTAGCAAAAATCCCATTTCCAAAATCATGAGAGAGATAAAAAAGACTATTTTAGAATCCAACCTCGAGGAAAAATTAAAGAAAAAGCTAACTCCATCGTGTGAAATTATCCCAAGAATTTATGGATTACCTAAAATCCATAAAGAAGGAGTTCCTCTTAGACCTATTGTTAATACCATTGGCTCCCCAACCTATGAACTTGCTAAATATGTTTCCAAGATCCTTAGGCCTCTTGTCGGGAACACCGATTCTTTCATTAAAGATTCCCATGACTTTGTGAAACTTATTAGAAATGAGAGGATGAACCAGGATGACATCCTGGTGAGCTTTGACGTAGTATCCCTATTCACCAAGATTCCTCTTGATGAAGCCATTCAGGTTATAAAAGATGTTACTGATTCCCAAACTGCAAAACTAACTGAGGTTTGTTTACGATCAACTATTTTCACTTTCCAAGGTGGATACTATGAACAAACATCTGGAGTGGCAATGGGATCACCCCTCTCGCCAATTGTGGCTAACCTCTACATGGAATATTTCGAAAAGAAGGCCCTTGGATCGTACCCTTTGAAACCAGCTTGGTGGAAGCGATTTGTTGATGACACAAACATAAAATGGACTCATGGAAAAACAGAGCTTGATAAGTTTTTCATTCACCTAAACTCTATCTCCCCTGAAATAAAATTCACCATGGAGGTGGAAGAAAACATGAGGATCCCATTTTTAGACGTTCTTATCATTAGGAAGGAGGATGGCTCCTTAGGGCATAAGGTTTTTAGGAAGTCAACCCACACAGAGAGCTACCTCCACGCAAACTCCCACCACCACCCATCCCAGAAGTTTGGTGTTCTGAACACTCTGGCTATCAGAGCTCTTAGAATCTCTGATTCTGATCATTTAGATGAAGAAAAGAAGCACTTAGTATCAGTGTTTAGAAGTATAGGCTACAAAGAAAAAGAAATTAGAATGGCTATAGAAAGGGCTGAAAGAAGGGTGTTATCTCAGGAGCTTAAAGCTCAAGACCAACCTTAGAGTGGGAAGGTGTTTCTACCTTATATTCAAGGGGTAACAGACAAGATTTCAAGAATCCTGAGAAAGAAAGACATAATCACCCAGTTCTCGGCCCCCGGAACAATTAAACAAAGTATGAGGTCTGTTAAAGACAATATTGATACACACCAGCTTAAAGGAGTTTATAAAATAGATTGTTCATGTGGGAAAAGTTACATTGGTGAAACAGGTCGTTCTTTGCAAACCAGATTGAAAGAACATGTAGCAGATATTAAGAATGATACATCTCGTACTTCGGCCCTCGCAGAGCATTCCTCTAAAACTAGTCACCATCTCTGTGTGTAAAACGCCTCAATTATCGCAAGAGAAGAACATCATCAGAGGCGGAAAATTAGAGAGGCTCTTGAGATTATGAAACATCCACATAATCTCAACAAGGACAATGGCATTGAGATCAGTAGTAGTTGGTTTCCCTTAATTAGAGAAATCAAGACCTCCAATGCTTCCTAGGTTTGTCCTTTTTTCTCCTAAAATCAATCTTAAGACATTTATAATTAATATTTAGATATAATAATAAAAAATTTAATCTTAATATTATTAATAATAAAAAGTAGTAATAAATTATGATATGTATTATTATTACTAATTATTAATGATGACTTTTAAATGTCAGTGTTATCATATTAGAATTAACTTTTAGTATTATTATTTATAAGTAACTATTAATAAAAATTAATTAATAATTTTATATTATAATATTTATTACTAAGTACTAATTATTATCATTATAAATTTATCACTAAATTAATTATAAGAATTATTATAACTTTTAGCATTTCCACTGGTTCATATATTAAGAATTAACCCCTATAATAATACTCAAATTAATAAATAATATCATTAATATTAATAAATTATCTTCATTAATAATTCGGTTTAATAAAACTAAGATCTTTTATAATATTAAATATTTATTATTATTTATTTTTTATAATTATAAATAATAGTAATTTATTACAATTATAATAATTATTATTTATTAATATTAATTCTTACTATTCTATTAATTATCAGTTAATTATTTATTATCAAGTTATTTTATAATTATTGATAGATTTAGGAATTTATATAAAAGAAATGTTATTATTATAAAAATAAATAATTTAATAACATAATATTTATTATGAAAAATTATTTAATTATTAAGAAAATATACATATATCTATAAGAAATTTCCCACCTTTACTTTTCATTATTAGTATTAATCCATCATCAAAAAATAAATATTATTATGATTAAAATTAGAATAAACTTAATTTATTAATAAAAAATCTTAAATATTTGTTATTATTAACTATTAAGCAGCCGACCTTCATTTTTCCCTTTAATCAAACCAGCTGACCTTCTTTTCCTTCAATCATAACAGCTTACCTCATTACTATTTATTTCTCACTTTTGAGCTCTTCTACTATCATCATTCAATAATAGTCTTGATGATGGATCCCTGTTGAGATTTGAAACGTTGACAGAAAATGGTTTTATTGTGGGTTCTCCGGTTACTAAGTTATAAGAAGTCATCGTCATTAAGCCATGTCTCCGAATATCTATGTCTTCAAATAGCCATGGGTACAATAACACCATTCTCTTGGCCAACTAACAATATTTATCAATATGCAACTTAAGTAATCATCCATGTATCCAACATACTGTATATCCATCAAGGAGATATCAATATGTATCTAGCAAACCATGAGCTCATAGTCATTTGTCAATCTTTCTTGATACCGTCAATAACAACAATCCTCAACCATGTGAGAGAAAAGAACTATAGGAATCTTGCATCATAACTACACCATATGAACTTTATGCATCTTTGAAGGCGTGATGGCAGCAACATGAAAGAAATGAGTGGCTCATCATCAAATAATGAAGTTGTGTACTCAAGCTTTGTACTTCTCCTTATCCTTATGAAGATCACCATATAAGCATCATATATGTACTGTATGCATCATCAAAAATTCATTCACAATCACCCATAAATATGATCTGAATAACAACTATGTAACCCCAAGCAATACAAGTATCATCATCATAGGCAACTCATAACCGCAACATAGCATGATGTATCATTTAAACAAGTTAGCCATATAAGAATCATCACCATTGATAAAAATCATTAGGTACCAAAGACATAATGCCAACAATGAATTATTAGCAGTATAACATATTCTCCCCTCGAACCTGTGCCACCTGTTCACCGTCAGGTCTGACCAAGGCATCATCATGAATAAGACATACATCAAGTCATCAACAAATTATGAGGATCAAAAGCACTCCTAAAGAGCATCCACATACTATGGTAATCAATCATCAAGACAAAAAATATAATTGATAATTGTCTGAACCATATCAAATCATTATTTTGAGTTTTTCCCACTGGTTCTTCATCAAAACAACATATTCACGACTGTGCAGCTTCTAACTTGCGTATATATGTGACTTGTCTTCATGATAACTGCATATGAGAATTAGGACACTGAAATTTCATACTTTCAGTTCCTTTTGACTCTGTTATGTCTATATACTAAACTATCCCACATCTTTCAGTCTGTAATTCCTTCTTCTTCCATACCTTGGAGAGTGATGATGTTTGTTCCTTTTGGTATGTTGGCCGAAATTTTCTCCTACATTCTTTTGCTATATGCCCAAACTTGTTACAAGCATAACATCTTATATGTTTCATATTCCTTCTAAAGCAGTCAATGGTTTTCTGACCAAATATATTGCAAGAAAAACAATATCCCTTAAAGTACCTGGAAACTTATGATATTTCTATGTGACAGTTATTAGCTTGAACCATTCTACTTATGCATCTTGCTGCACTATGTCAAAAATTATGACATACAAAACATTCAACATTATTCATCAGAGGAAAGAACTGATTATCACTTCCATGGTTAGGAGTAAATGATTTTCTTTGAAGTCTTTCTTTCCTTGGTTGTTGATGGGGTTGACCTCTTATCCCCTTGTTAAGCATTTGAGATTTTCCATTAGAGCTCCCTACCTCATGTTGTGAACTAGATTCACCTTCGACAGTTTCATGAAAACCAAGACCAAATTTGATGATAGGAGACCTTTGACTACTAAGAATATTATCCAAAATCTTAGTACTATCTTGAAATTGTAAAAGTTTATCCTTTTCTTCCAATTTACCTTTTAGGACATTTACCTCAACCTGATATTGCTCTTCCTTTTCAAGATACTGCTTTTTCATGATTGCTTCAAATTTTCTTCCTTCTTCCACTTGTTGCCTTAATTTGAGAACTTCATTTTCTTGTTCTTCAAATGCTTGGAGTAGTTCTTCATTCTTCTTATTCAAATTTTTGAGATCTTCTTTTAGAGAAACAACCATAGCTTCAAGACCTTCAAAGTAGTTGGTTCTTTCTATAAGTTCATTGGTTGTTGTGTCTTTTCCATTCACTTCATTTCTCAACGATGTCATTTCATCATGCAGCCATTGACTTTGATCTTCCTTTTCCTAGTATTGTTTCCTTCCTCTAACTGAGCCTTTAACCTTGTAATCTCTTCTTTGCAGGGATACTTCCTTTTGTCCAATAGATCTTGTTGATCTCTAATTTTGTCTGTGGGCTTTCTTAATTTTGCCTCTCTTTGATTTCTTTCTCTTTCACCCATAAAAGAAAATTTAGTTGTTTCCCTGTCACTTTCATTATCTTCCAATGAACAGAGAAATGTATCATAAGAGGACAACAAATTCACACCTGATAGTTCTTTTACTTATTCATCTTCATTCTGAGGTGATTTTGAATTTGAAGAGTTACTTCTACATAAAGGCCAATCATCTCTCGCACTGTCATAGTTCCTTTGAGATTTCTTCTTCTTCTGGGGCACTTTCTTCTTTAGTTTCTTTCCCATTATTGCTACGGATCTCCTTCAAGCGATCAAGCTTCTGCCAAATGACCTGCTCTGATACCAATTGTTGGAAATAATACTGAGAGGGGGGGTGAATCAATATTTACAAATCAATAACTTTTTCATTTCCATAATCATATTTATATACGCTACTTCAGTGAAGGGAACTTGAGTGTGCATGCAATTGTTATTAAGGAAACCAACATATATCCAGTGAACTTATGATTCAGTTAATTCATCACATGTTGATCTTTAATCAGTGCATTAGTTATTTATTAAACATTAAATAGTAACCATGTGTAATAATAACAAAATACACCATCACACATAAGAAACACACATGAACACCAAGATTTAAGGTGGAAACCCAATGTGGGTGAAAACCACCTACTGTTTTCGCCTTTGTCTTCTTTTAATAATAAGAAAAGATCCAGATCTCCAGCCCACTCTACATCAACAAAGCCACGAATATCCAACACTCTATCCAATCCTGCTCTTCCTTGGTAGCACAAACCATAATCACTAGTGCCATGCAAATACCTGAAAACCTGCTTCATTGTTGTCCAATGCTCCTTTCCTGGTTTTGACATAAACCTGCTCAATACTCCCACTGCATGTGCAACGTCTAGTCTAGTATAGACCATTGCATACATTAGGCTACTGACTGCACTTGCATATGGAACACATGACATATCCTCTTCCTCTTCTTGTGTCTTTGGACACTGTTTAGCAGATAACTTTACACCTACAGGAATAGGAACCTTCACCATTTTACTATCTCGCATATTAAACCTCTGCGCTCTTGTCTCGACTTACTCCCTCTGGTTTAACCAGAGCTTCCTCTTTTCCCGATCTCTTTTAATTTCCATGCCCAAAATATAGTTTACAGCACCAATATCTTTCATGTCGAATTTGGAGGACAATTGGGTCTTCAAATCCTAGATAATTTCTTTGTCGTTTCCAACCAGCAAAATATCATCCACATACAAGACCAGATAAATAACATAGTCACCAATTAATTTAAAATACACACAATGATCTGCTTTGCTTCTAGTGAAGCCAAGTCCTCGTATAAATGTATTAAATTTCTAATACCACATCCTTGGTGACTATTTTAACTCATATAGAGACTTCTTTAACTTGCATACCAATTCTTTCTTACCCTTCACCGCAAAGCCTTTAGGTTATTTCATGTAGATCTCCTCTTCCAGATCCCCGTGAAGAAATGTTTTCTTCACATCCATCTATTCTACCTCAAAATCAAAAGCAGAAACAACAGATAAAAGTAATCTAATAGAAGTTACCCTGGCAATAGGAGAACAAATATCACCAAAATCAATTCCTGACACCTGGGAATAACCTTTTGCTACCAACCGAGCTTTGTATTTCTCCACTTTTCCTTCTGCATTTGTCTTCCTTTTGAACACCCATTTGCGGCCAATGGGTTTCCTTCCAACCAGCAACTCCACCAGATCCCAAGCCTCATTTTTGCGCAAAGATGCCATTTCATCAACCACGGCCTCTTTCCAGAGTTTTCCATCCTCTGAATCCACTACTTCCTTCACAGTTCTGGGATCATCATCAGTAATAGATAAAGAAAAATTTGAATAGAAAGTAGATGGACTATACCTTTCTAGCTGCCTTCTTTCTCGAACTGATCTTCTTACACCTAGAGTTTGTGGCTCTTCAACTTTTGATTCCTTCTCTGCTGTAGAGTCTGATTCTTCCTCCTTTAGCTCAAACTCTATCTTCTCAGGTTCCTTTGGTTGGACTTCATGTTTAATAACATCTTTCACCTCTCTGAACACCACATCTCAGCTATACACAACCTTCCTTGTTACTGGGTTCCAAAGCTTATAACCATTCAAACCATCCTTATACCCAATAAAGATGCACTTTTCAAATTTACTATCCAACTTGGTTCATTTATCCTTTGGAACTTGTACATATGCATCACATCCAAATACCCTCATATGTGAAAGAGAGGGTTTCTTACCAGTCCATACCTCTTGTGGAGTCTTATCCTCAAACGCTGATGAAAGTGACCTGTTGACCAGGTAACATGCAGTTTCCACCGCCTCTGCCCAAAATTTCTTTCCTAACCCAGCACCACTGAGCATGCTTCTTTCCCTTTCCATCAATGTCTTATTCATTCTTTCTGCAACTCCATTTAGTCTTATGTTGTGCTATACCACACTTCATACAGAATTCTTCAAATTCCTTACTACAAAAATCTCCACCATTATCTGTCCTCAGCACCTTTATCTTCTTCTCTATCTGGTTTTCCACCAGAGCCTTGAATTCTTTAAACATGTCAAAGACTTCATATTTATTCTTAAGGAAATATATCCATGTATTCCTTGAGAAGTCATCTATAAATGATACATAGTACACAGACTTATCCAATGATGGAACCTTCACAGGTCCAAACACGTCACTGTGCACAAGCTCTAATATCTATTTCTCCCTCTTACTTCTAGAGGGGAAACTCACCTGATTCTACTTCCCATATACACAATTTTCACAGAAATCAAAATCTAGAGAGCTATTACTCATACCTTCTACCATACCTTTCTCATGAAGTATTCAAAGGCCCTTCTCTCCAATATGTCCAAGCCTTTGATGCCACAACATGGTCCTCTCTCCAAAGTCGACTAGATTTTTTGATCCACTTTCAGGAACAATAGAACTGTTGCACCCATCAACAACAATGCTACCTTGCAGCTTGTACAGAGTTCTAGTCTGAACTCCCCGCATCAATTCCAGTGCTCCCCGAACCATCTTACAGGTATCCTTCTTGAACACTGTTTTTACACCTGCATCATCCAACTTGCTTACATAAATCAGATTTCTAGCCAATGTAGGAATATGTAGAACACTCGGAAGTGTTCTAACCCTTCCACCTTGCAACTTCAACTTTACTTTTCCGCAACCAATGTTTCTAGCCTTCTTGTCATCCCCCAAGAAGACATCACCACCATCATCTTTCTCATACTCGCAGAACCACTCTCTATGGGGAGTGAAGTGAAAGGATGCACCTGAGTCAATCAACCATGCCTCATGATCTACATGTGTACTTGAAGAAGCCAAGTACACATCCCCACCTTCATCTGAGGTGGTTTTCGCCTCTATAGAAGGAGCATCATCAGATCCCTTTCCTTTATTAGGAGCTTTAGATTTACAATCCCTTTTTAACTGCCCTTCCTTTCCACATTTCTAGCACACCACCTTTACAAATTCTCCTAGAGACTTAGATCTCCCTCTAGATTTAGATCTCCCACTCGATGAATTATTTTTGTTTATGTTCTGGGACCGTCCTTGTACAGATAGGGCATCACCATTCTGGCTCTCCATATTTTTCCGTCTCATCTCCTTTATCAGCAAGGATGAGACTATTTCATCAAAATGCAAGGCAATTGCATTGCTACCTATTGTAATAACCAGACTATCTCACGAATCTGGTAGAAATCACAACAAACTGATGCACTTATCTTCATCTGAAATTTTAATATCAACAAATGCTAACTAACTTACCACAGTATTAAACGCACTCAGATGCTCTGTCACCGATTCTCCATCTTTCATCCTCAGGTTATACAGTTTTTTTCGCAGGAAAAATTTATTCACCAGAGACTTAAATTAGTACAAATTCCCTAACTTGTCCCACAAGCCTTTGATGTAGCTTCCCCTGATACATTCAACAATACTGAATCTGAGATACACAATCGTATTGTACTCTTTGCCTTCCGATCCAATTTTTTCCATTCTTCATTGGTCACTCCCGTTGGTTTAGTACCTGGATCTACCATGATCCACTGATCTTTGTCCACCAACTGTTGGCATTATGATTCAGGTTTGGCGCCATGGTACAGGTGTTGTACTTGATGGCAACTCACTCATATGGAAAATCACTGTTCAGGCCCTCAAAATGATAGCCCGCAGGTGCGCTTAACAAAAGTTGCGGACCCGCAGGTGCCGCGAACAAGAAGTGCAAACATACCCGCAGGTTCTCTGATCAAAAGGTGCAGACCTCAAATTCACTCACTTCAATGCAGAGAAGCGCGCGCACGTGGGAATTTTATGATTGATCCATGGTATTTAGAATGACGTGGATGATCCTATGGTTTTGGTCCGTGGTATAGCATCTAAAATATTGAACCCCGCTTTTGGGTCCCTTGTATTGGTTTTCTATGGTTTTGATCCATGGTTTGAGTAAGGGCTTGCCTATAAAAAGGAAAGGAGATCATTTGGCTAGACACTTGAATATTGAATATCTTAAGATCTGAAATTTTGGGTGATCGGTTTGAAAAGCTAGATCTAGATCAGGGAAAATTTTAAGAACATCCCCTAAATTTATAAGTATAATAAATGGGAGAATCTCCATGGTATATAGGAAAAATGGAAGGCGATTGTATCAATAATATAATATGTATATATAATTTTTTGGCGAATCTCTCACCAAGCATGACGAATATTTTACTCAATTTTAAAATCTTGTAAGATCTTGGTATTACCATGGGTTATCATAAACCTGAGCTTAAAAATTACTATTAGTAATCTATAAAAATTAATAAAATTAATAATTGATTTTTATTTTAACCAAGCTAAAATGTTTAACATACATTAAATTACAACATCCATTTTTACTTGGATCAAATATTTTTTCACTCTATGCTAACTTGCATATCATGATATTTGATACCTCTGGGGTTAGTAGATCCGGAGTAAAGATGGATCTATGCTGGTTTAATTCCCCCATTTAAATAGGCTACATTCCAGGTGAATAC
>APFE030107097.1:177514-194915 GCA_000404065.3 Pinus taeda | reverse complement strand
TAATATTAATTATTAAGCAGCGGACCTTCATTTTTCCCTTTAATCAAATCAACCGACCTTCTTTTCCTTCAATCATAGCAGCTTACCTCATTAATATTTATTTCCCACTTTTGAGCTCTTCTACTATCATCATTCAATAATAGTCCGGATGATGGATCCCTGTCGGGATTTGAAACGTCGACAGAAAATGGTTTTTACTGTGGGTTCTCCGGTTACTAAGTTAGTAAATAGTAATTAATTGAGAAAGGTGGGAATTCTCTAGAAACTCACACAGATCGACTTGGAGATGATCTCAACCATCAATTAAGTTTTAATCGTGGTCGTTGGAGTCCCAACTGGAGATTATAAGAAGAGGTCAATGGGTAGATGCAGAGATATACAAGAGGAAGCCAGCAGTGCGAGTTCCTTGGGTAGTTCAAGCTAGCTAGTGCCAGAGTTCAAGCCAGAGAGGGGACACAGGGCTAGAGAGGGGAAGAGATAGTGATCCAGAGGAAGATTTTCCAGTTCGAAGAGGCAAGAGAGGAGGCCGAAATTATTCTCCAGGAGGTTGTGCAGGGCTTACGCAGAGCCTCAATGAGGCAGTTCGATTTATTTGGAGTGGAGCTCATTTCAAGTTCTAGAGGCTAGGAAGATTTTCCAATAGGCAGGAGAGACACTTCCTCGGGCAACAGTAGCCTGTAGGTAGGACGGCTTGAGTTGCAGTTGTTCTAGGTTGAGCGTGTGGAAGACTGCGTAGAGGTGACGCAAGGTCTCGCAGAGAGTTTGGACGGCTCACTTGGAGCTGTCAATTGGAGTCATGATTGCTTGGAGAAGAGAGTAAATTTCCCTCAGTGATTTTTCCAGTATTTCTCTCAGGAAAGGATCACCAGTTTGGCGTCATTTCACTGTACTCAAAATTTCACTACTGCTTAATAATAAAAACCCTCAGTTGCTACATTGATTTTCCCACATTGGGTTTTTCCACAAACATTTGTCCAAAAATAATTGTCATTTTTATGTGTGTGCTATCATATTTCTCAATTCCTATTTTTGCATCCGCGGTATTTTATTTGGTGAAGAAATTGCAGTGTGAATATTTCGTTATTTTGCCGTAAACAGAATAAAATGCATAATTAATTTATCAGTTAGAAGAAATATTTCCAGTTGTTGCATTTCAAGGAATTTTCACATCGAGTGGAGACTTCACTTAACTCTCCAAAACAATCTCATGAGATACTCGCTACTCCTCAAGAAGACCCCACGTTGCCATGTCACCCAATCAAACTCCTCAATTTTAGCTAGAAACTCGATTTCCCATGTGCTCAATCTCTTATGTGATGTCATGTGCCAAATCACCATTTCACTACCCTTTGACTTGATCTTTGACTTGAAATAATTTCCAAGTCATTTCCATGTCATTTTGTCACCTTATTGTTTTCCATT
The DNA here is from genome assembly GCA_000404065.3 of Pinus taeda. Lineage (NCBI taxonomy): Eukaryota > Viridiplantae > Streptophyta > Pinopsida > Pinales > Pinaceae > Pinus > Pinus taeda. The sequence continues at coordinate 193,493 of APFE030107097.1, read as the reverse complement.
TAATTTATTTCTGGGCTAATTTATTGCCACTTTTTCCACTAAACTTAGAAAAAGTGGGTTTTGAGGGTCCATAACTTATTTTTCACCCCTCAATGTATATCTTAGTAGAAAGTTGAGTAGAGGTGCAATTTTGAGCACTCATACCCCATATAATTTCGACATCACTTATTACAATTTACAATCATAATTTATTAAAATTTCCGTCCTGTAGGAATTTTTAAAATTTTAGAAAATGACCCCTAAACCTAATCAAGATCCGCGAAACTTTACGAGTGATCTAGTATGGTAATATACAATGACTCTAGACACTAGGACTCACCCAAGGCCTTTCCATCAAGCTACACTCTGGCTTGGGTTTATAGCTGGGAGAAAAAATTCAATTAATTATTAAGTGCTAAAAGGTACCAATAATTAAGCAAGTAAAAAAACTCCCCAGAGTGGACTCACTTGATGACAACGTCCCAAGTTACCTAGGTCTGTTACATGACTCAATTCATCACATTAGCATCACTTTACAACATCCTCATAGGGCTTGCGAAATTTGAGTACAATATAGAAGAAGATAGAGCTCAAAATCTCTGACATATCCTCGGGCATGGAGTCTTCAAGTGATCTTTAATGGTCAACAATCATTAAGTAATTGGAACAATGCCTTGTCCTATGGGGACATGGAGTCTGGGATGTTTAAGATAAGCCAAATTCCTTCTAAAGAGGTCGAAATTTGATGCCCTAGCTATCAAAATTTCAACAATTAAATAATTACCTACGTAGTGGAATGATGGATTTTGATTGAGAATAACAAAAAGTACTTCACTAGGAACATCCATTACATGTCACAATGAGTAATGCATACAACATTCAGCTAGATATTCTTCAATAAATTGATCTTCAACAAATTGGGGCACATAACTTCAACCTAGAATCAATAGTTCCATGCACTAGACATTCAAAAAAATGATATTCAACAAAAGATTCCACTTACAAGATAAAATGCAATATATCCTTCCATTAGACCAAGAAATAGCTCCAAAGAATTTCAAAATCAGCTTCTATATATCAAAATGCATCCGCATCCAAGTATCTCCAAAATCACCCACAAGAAGCAAGTGTGAATTTTAGAGGTGCGAAATTCACATGATTGATGATGATTTGATGACACACACACACACACATACACATATATGTATGAGCTAGTAAACTGATTTATGCCTAAAATCCCCTAAAATCATAAAGTGATGGGGAAAAATACCTCTATTTCATAGGCTGACCTAGTAACGAATGCAACAAAAGATAAAATCTCCTAAGGAGGGTTGAATTGTTGACGTCATGCATGCGTAGGCCTCCAAAGGGAAGGCATCGATGCCAAATGGTGCCATGTGTGATGTAGAGGGCCTCTAAAATCATGATGGAGGGGTTGGCCCCTCTATCTCGGTGCAAATCATCTTGTGGCCCCCAAATGTGGGTTTGGGGCACAAAACTAGGTCTCATGGGTCTCCTGGTGATAGAATCAACATTGAGGACTTTGAGGATGGTGCTAGCCTTCCCATGTCTCAAGGGGTGAGACAAACCTCATTTGGGCCTCAGATCAGCTGCCAAACCATGTGTATACTACTAAGTCGGCTGGGGCATGCTGGTCCAAATGCATCATCTCATAAATAATGTGGGGCAAAGTGCAGACTGTTAGAGGTACTTTAGGTGCCCATGGAATGGAATGATGCTCTACAAGTGATAGGAGTCCCATGGCTCTCGATGCTTCATTTGTAGGGTGTCATAATGCTCCTCTAGTGGACTTGGGCCCCAGTTAAGTTGCCCAACCCATGATGAAAACCATCAACCAATCACACAGAATGTCCAATGTTGCATCTCCAACATTAGGTACAATAATCATTAATGCATCTAAGTGGACCAAGCTTGCTAGTCAAAGGAATATTGGCACTTCACAAGCTTCCCTTCCAAATTTGGGGCTTTGATCGCATAACAGTGTTACCTCCCTAGGGAGGAGTGGCTAATGGACGATCCTCTTGGTGTTCCCAGCCCCAAAGGGGAAAGAAAAGTCCCTAGTACATCCTTCAATCAATAGGTGTCATGTGAATAATGATGAAACAAAGGGGCAAAAAGGGTCTGAGGGCCAAATTCCATGGTCAAAGGGGTAGCAATGCTAAGGAATTCCACATTTTGGGCATACAAATGTGAGGAAGGAGAAATCGTGGATATATGACTTACCCTAACCTTTGTTTTTCCACACCTCTTATTGGCTTTTGATTTTTTCTTAATTTTTCTTTGTATTACTGCTCAAAACTCTAAGAAATAAGAGCATGCTTTAAATGATGTGTAGTAGTGGTTACCCCCTTAGAGTTGGGGCAATTCATCCCCCACCAGGGGTTGTGACATGCAAGGGTACCTTTCCATGATGTGGTAGGGCAACATTGGCCCTAGGAACCATGTGGATAGCCAAAACAATAAGGGGTAAAGCTCATGCTTGGCTTTTGCCGACATGCTAATGTTAATGTCCCGACCATCTTTTGCATTTTATAATTTTCTTTCTTTTGTTTCTTGCTTGTGGCCATGATATGCTCTTTTCTTTTCTTTTTAATTGCATCAACCTATCAGGGAAACAATTTCAGTCGCAACCCAGACATGCGGAAAAGGGGGAAAAGTGGAGGGGGTGTGCTAAATCCTAGTGGATCCATGGTCAAGTGGACCCGAAGATGGGAGGTGGAGTATAAGGCTCATAATGGATGGAGGGAAGTGATGAGTTTGGAATGGAAAAACCGGGACCACATTGTCTCAATCAAGGTTTCCCAAGTAGTGCCTTTACTAAATCCATGGGCCATTAGGGGAGGTCCCACTAGACTAGGATTGAAGATTAACCCCCCATTTAAGGTGAGGGAACAAAACCACAATCAAAACCCTTCCTTCTTCCAAGTCACTCCATAATAAATGCCAAATGCCCAAATGAAAAAAAAGCATAAGCACTTGATTGCACAATGAATACTAGGTGGCTCTCAGGTGCTATTGGTTGCCAGTTGCAAGAGATGACTACAAGAAAAATTCTCCTATGGGGGCACCCACTTTTGGTGGGTAACAAGACCAATGTCATTTGATGTAGAGTGATGGTGCCATTTTTGGGTTGGGCTTATAATAGATATTTCGAAAAATATCATGGGAGTTATACGCATTTTATATGTGGCCTAATAACTATAATTTTTTTCTTGTCTAGAACCAGATTGTATCCAAACCAACTCCATCAAAGGGACAGTGGCCATGCCATTTTCAGATTGGGATTATAATAACAATTTTGAAAAGTATTGTGGAAGTTACAACCATTTCAAGTTGCAACCTCAAAACTCTTGTGGAAAATTCTTGCACTGTAATTATCTCTTTGGTTATGAACCATATTGCAATTGCACCAAATCTATGAAAATAAGAGTGGATTCCGATTTACCATTTTCAAATTGGGATCATAACAGTGGTTGAGAGAAATATTAAGGAAGTACCAATTGTTTTAAAAGTGCATCATCCAAACCCTAGTGGAACCAAAGGATGACAATGTTGAGAAAAAGTAAGGAGCAAGGGAACAAAACGATGGAACAATGTAAATATATTCAGGAGGAAGGGAACCAAATGATGGAACTACGTAAAAATATTTAGGAGGCATGTGATAGCATTGTCATTAGAGGGGAGTAGAAAAGATAAATATATGCATGGTATGATTTAGAAGAGGATTGTGATGCATGGTATATGGACTTTTTTTAGGAAGGCCATGAACAATTTGTAACTAATGTTGTTCAATTTCAATCTACTCGATATTAGTGTTTCCTTTAAATCTACAACCAACCTTTTGTTGCTCTATGGATGATATTTTCCCTATCTAAGGTCATAGTGTCTAGGTGAAATGATATTTGAATCCATATGACTATGGTGAGCGTCTCCAACAAAGCACTCAACCATTCATCGATTTCATTTGTTAGCAATTGGGAATCAACATGATCATCCATCCATGGGACCCTGGCTTATGGATGAGCTTCTTGGCCTACTTCAATACAAGCATTGAGGGTAACACCATTTCATGTGTTAGGAATAGTGAGTCAACATGAGCACCCCATCCATGGCACCCTAGGTTATGGATGAACTTCTTGGCCTACTTCATTATAAGCATTGAGGGTAATTCCCATATATGGGACCTTGGATTATGGATGTACTTCCTAAGTGTATGGATTATGGAAGCAATTTTTTATTGTCTCATGCCAAAAAGAAGGATAAAGAAAGCACTAGGGTTTTATTTTCATTTGAAAATTTCATACATTAGTTCATCTAACCAACCAATATGACCAGATCAGATCCATTGAACTTATCTAGATCTACCTTACATAATCTATGCATCATATTGGGTTGAATATCATGAAAAGTTGGCTCAATGCAATGGACATCACCTGTTGAAGATTTAACAATTTCCATTTTCCCCAGCATATCATTCTAGATGTCCAATTGATTGTTGTTATTGGTTTGGAATGTGGACATGATGTTTTGAAGTTGCCTAGTTGAGTCAAGGATAGATTATACCTCTTGGGAGAGCACAGGGATGGACTCTACATGTCAGGAGATTGTAGAGATCCAAGTTTTTAGTTGTTGATCCTAGTATCCATGGTGATGTTCCAAGTGAAGGTGACAAGACCACGTGGGTCCACCAAAAGGGTTATTGACAAGCTTTATTAATGAGATCAGATCTGAATGAGGAAGTTTTTGAGATAGGTCACCCATAATGGTTTGGACAAGCCTAAGACCACTTCCAATTTTTTTATTTTATATTGTTGAAATATTATTGTATTGACAAAATTTTCAAATTCTTGATATTTCCATGTTTTATAGGAATATTATTGCTTGTGTTGCACAAGTTTAACAAAGTCCTAAGAGAAAGGGAATGTAAGGCACTATAGCTCTAATATAACTTGGGGTTTCCAACATAATACTCAATTGATCTTTCACAATGCTAAGTAAGGAGGGCCAATTGTACCCTTAGCCATACTACCTAATTCCTAGGTATGCGAGTGATCTCCTTAAGTGATGTGCTCAATGTGTGACAAATGATAAGTAGGGATTGTCTCAAGTATCCCTAGGGGCTTCTAATACACCCAGGGGTACATGGAAGATCGAATCCATGACTAGATTGACTAGAAAGGGCACCCAACTGTGCGACCCCCTAGTATTCCCTTTGTGTATGCTTCCTAGCTATAATTTTACTCATTTAAAAACATATTTTTGTGTACATATGTTAGAACATGTTTCAAGGCTAAAAGAATTCTTTGAAATGTTGGTGTGTGTTGGCACATATAAGTGCTCTAATGCCACTTCTAATGTATTTATATAGTAGAGATAGAGAATTAAGAGAAATGGTTGAGGAAATTCAAATCGTGGAAAGCAAATAAGATAGAAAAATAGTATTGAACCTACAAAATTAATAACCCTTTATTGATATTCCAAAGGGGGAGCAATGCTCATAGAGCTCCAATACATTGATAATCCTTGATGAAAATTTACATAGGTTTCTACCTCTATAAATAGTTTCCATCTATCCCAAACCCTAACCACAAGTGGCCTACATTAATGACTAGGTCATAGTCATTAATGAGTACCAACTACTTAGCAGGCCTTACTCAATAAAAATGGCCCTTTACATTAATTAATCACACACTAATTACATAATGGGCCTTATTTAAAGAGGATAGCCACCACACATTTATTAACTAACTCTTGAGACCTGACAACCTAAGTACCGATACCTAGAAGGGTTAGGGTAGAACCCTAACATGCCTTCCATAAGGATTATTGTGTCGTATTACCTTATCTTACACCATACAATAACAACAACGAAGACAAGAGAGAGCATTTGAAGATGTGTGTTTGAGAAATTGATGACTTTTGAACATAAGGAAGTGAATTAAGTAGAAAGACAAGGTGTTGACTACCTCAACCAAGGTTGTGTGCTCATGACATCAAAATCGTTAGGGGGAATTATGCATGGTTGTGTAACATGAGAATCATCAAGCATATGGTAAAGATGTTTTGGTTATAATTTTTGAATTGTTTTTCTAGTTTGAATCTTCTCCAATGGTAATGTTCCCTCTAGATCCATAACCAACCTTTCATTGCTTTGTGGATGATATTTTTTCTATAGATGGTCCTAGTATCCAAGAGAAATAATATCTGGATCAATATCTATGGTGAGCATATTCAATGAAGCACTCAATCATTTATTGATTTAATGTGTTAGTGGTTATTAGTGTGAACAAATGTCCATGGGACACTGTCTTAAGGATGAACTTCATGGCTTACTTCATTTTAAGTGTTCAGGGTAGCACTTGTATGAGAGACCCTAGCTTATGGATGTACCTCATAAATGTTAATGTTGAGGGAAACTCTTTTCAAAGTGGGATGTAATGGTGGGATCACCCTTACTAATGTAATAAGGGCCTAAGGGCCCATTAGAGTCCATAATAGAATATGTATGGTGGCCAATTAATGTAATGTGGACTATATCCACTATGTTAGTTAATAAATAAGGCCAGCTAGGTAGTTAGCATTTAATAAGTGTTATATGGCACAACCATTAATATAAAGGCCAATAGTGGTTATAATTAGGGTTCACTGGGTAACTGTAAATAAGGATGGAATGCTCCTTATCAAATATGAAGAGAAATGTCATTATAGTATTTCTCTAGGAGAAGCTATGGAGTTTATCCATCACTAAGGATTATTGTATGGTGTGGTTGGGGTTAAGGTTTGCTAGGTAGTTATTGACAAGTTCCCAAATAGGCATCCTTTCAACACCCATTCACCACTTTCTTAAATACTTTTTCCCATTTTCAAAGCATCCCATAACTCATTTTTCTCACAACGATGCATTTAAGATCAAGGTACACTATCTATTTGATTATCTCATTTTTAATGTTCATTCTTGTGTATTAAAGAAGTAATTTGTCATTTTATGCTAAATAATGAGAATTCATGAGAAATACTCTAGACAAGCTCATGCAGGTAGCCCTAGAGGTGTCAGTGAAGAATTTGGAGAAGTTCGGATCTTGCAACACCACCATCTTACCACCCCAGATCGCATTGCTACAACACCTCCAACGCATTGTTGTTGTAACACCTTAATTGTGTCGCTACAATACCCAAATGATGTTGCAAGTTGCAACACATCTAGAGTATTGATGCTACAACATGTCTGGGGTACTTGTAACGCGCCTCCTTGTATCTACTGACTTTCATTGGCTTGCCCGAGGTAAACATGAGCTGAGGGAATATTATGACATGACTCAACCTCCTAGATAACCTTAAGGAAATAGAGCCGACAAAACGAGACCTTACTGACTTCCCTCAGGTGCTACAGGACCCCCAGGAACTAATCAACCATTCCAAGTGTCCAACCCCTGAGATAACTTTCTTTTCCAATGAGCTAGACCCTCAATCGCTCCCATGGCAAGGCCTCCAAGCGACTGTAACCCTCCAATCGCTCCCATGACAAGGCCTCCAAGCGACTATAACCCTCCAAGTCACTCCCACAGGCTTGCTTCCTAGCGATCGTATTCTTTTTCGAGCAGTTTTGTGCCAGCGACCACGAGATCAAAGCCACTTTTTAGGGATATGATCCAAAACTTAATAAAACACTCAGAAAAAATAAATATCATAATGACAAAGCTTTTAACTCAAAACTTGATCAGGGACTCACCCTAGCCCTTCCTAACCATAACAGTCATTCTGTCATGTTGACCACTGGAGTGGAACCTGATGATTATATGAAGACTCCATGCCCAAGAATGATCCAGAGGACACTTGTACCATCAGATATCATCACTCAACATTGTTTTTTAACTCTACTTCTATCTTCTCATCATCTTTCTTGTACCCAAATTCCACACCCTATAGGGAATTGTAATAAGTGATACTAGTAATGATGAGTTTTGAGTCTGTAACAGGCCTAGGATGTTGGGACTCTATTAGCAAACGAGTACACCTTGGAGTGTTTTTTTTATCTGGTTAATTATCCCTTCTTTTTCAGAGGCAGATAATTTTCTAGGTTTTTTCACTCACATTTTACCCCAAAGCCAGGGTGACGGTTTGAAGGTTGAGCCCCTGACACATCTTAGTGTCTAAAGTCGATGTATATTACCATACTAGATCACACAAAAAAATTCGTGGAATTTGGTTAGGTCTAGGTAGTCATTTTTTAATTTTTTAGATTTCCCGCAGGTCAAAAATTGCAAATAAAATTGTATTTAAATTGTAATAAGTGTAGTCTAGAGAAGTTGTATGGGGTATGAGTAATCAAAATTACACCTCTCACCCTCAACTTTCTACTATGACACACTTTGAGGGGTTAATAATGTGTTTTGGACCCTCAAAACCCACTTTTCCTAAGTTTAGTGGGAAATCTGGCAATTAATTAAGCCAGAAATTAAATAAATGGAGAAAAATAACTATCCACACATGCTAAATGTTGTGAAAATGAGGTGGAAAATTATGGGGGAGTTAAAGTGAAGTCCCAAGGTGATGTGGATTCCTAAAATAAGGAAAGGACATGTGCTCAAATAAAATCGAATTTCTAGCATTAAATGAAAAAGCTGCTTGGAAATTCGAATTTGTGAAGTTAATGCACATTTGGGAGGATTTGAGAGAATATTTGGTGGAGATTTTTGTGGGAAATTGTCCCCACATGGGTTACCACCCATATATACTTGTCATTCCACCATAAAATTCGAATTTGGCACATAAGGGAAGAAGAAAATGATGTCCACTTGCCAGAATTCGATTTTTACACTTGGCATTGGACCTCCATTCAACAAATTCAAATTTCTCTTTGGGATTGTCACCTCATGCCACTTGTTTAATCACTTCTACATTGGGATTGGCTCCAATGCCATTTGTCATTGTCATTCTTCATTGGGATTTGCTCCCAACTTTCTATATAATAGAGCCATGGGCTCCCACATTGTAATAATATATTACTAGCTATTGTGCTTGCGAAAGCGTTGCTGCTTTGTAAACTTTCAGAAATATCAATAAAGACTTTCGGGTTTCATTCATGAGGTGTTCCTCCTTTTTGAGTCTGATAAATTGTTGAGCATTGATATAATTCCTTTTACTCATGCTTTGATCTTGTTATGCTCTTGACCTGCGAGAAGATACCAGAATACCAAATATGCGAAGAAATATACCCAGAACACAAAACAATAAGAAATAACAACAAGTATATTCAGAAAGGAAAGCAATGTTCACTTTCCTCTTCGAGGAAGCAACCTCCAATAGAGCTGGGCTCAAGTACAAAATAGGACACGATGCTCCTCCAGGGGAGTCTCTATCCTTTATATAGGATTCATACATGCAATACCATGGATCAATACCATGCTTCTTATTAATACCATTTATCTAATACCATGCCCCATTTGCAACTAACTATGGTCCCTTCTTTAAATGTGGGTCAACCACTTACAATTATTAATATGGGCTTTATTCACTTTTTACTTAACTATAACTATGATTCGACCCTATGACATAAATAAGGGGGTTAGGGTTGGACCCTAACATGCCCTCCCTCATAAAAATAGCCTTGTCCTCAAGGCTGAAGCTGCGGAAACTGCTGAAGGACAGTGGCTGGTTCCCAAGTTGCATCTTCTGGAGAGGTGTCTTTCCACTTGACGAGGACTTCCTTGATCGTGCAGCCACGCAGATGTCGTTCTCGCTTGTTAAGAACCCGTTCAGGTTGGAGCCAGATTGAACCCTCTTCATCCAATTCCGATAGACTGGTTTGAATTTGGCAATGGTTCCCGATCACTTTCTTGAGGCATGAGACATGGAACACTGGATGGATTTTTGCTGTGGGTGGCAAAGCTAGCTTGTAAGCTACTTCTCCGATGCACTGAAGTACTTGATACAATCTATAGAATTTTGGAGATAATTTCTGGCAACCCTTTTCTTTGAGTGATGTTTGCTTATATGGTTGTAGCCTCAAAAATACCTGATCCCCTTCTTGAAATTTGCATTCTGAACGATGTTGATCTGCCTGTTGCTTCATGCGGTTTTGAGCTTGATGGAGATTCTCTCTGAGGTGAGCCAACATGGTTGTGTGGTTCTGTAGGAGTTGATCCACTGCTCGTATCTTCGAGCATCCCTAGATATAAGAAGTAGGTGAAGGAGGGAGTTGACCATAAACTGCTTCATATGGAGTCACTTTGGTGGTGGCATGATAGTTAGTGTTATACCACCATTCGGCTAGAGGTAACCACTGTACCCATAGATGTTGCTTTTCTGAAGTGAAACACCTAAGGTAGGTCTCCAGACATTTGTTGACTGCTTCAATTTGACCATCAGTTTGGGGATGATAGGAAGTACTGAGTTGTAGTTGGGTACCTTGTAGCCTGAAGAGTTCCTGCCAAAAGTTACTGGTAAAGATCGGGTCACGACTAGACACAATTGAAGTGGGAATGCCATGCAATTTGAATATCTGGTCCATGAAAGACTGAGCCACCAAAGCCGGTGTAAAAGCGTGGGGTAGGGCACAAAAATGAGCATACTTAGAAAGTCTGTCCACAACCACCATGATGACTGACTTGTTGCTTGACTTCGGAAGACCTGTAATGAAGTCCATAGAAACCTCCATCCAGATTGAGGCCGAGATGGGCAATGGTTGTAATGTGCCTGGGGATTTGACTGTTTCTCCTTTGTGGCACTGACATATGTCACACTCAGCTACAAAAGTAAGAATGTCATTTTTCATGCCTGTCCAAAAGAACGAATGTCAAGTGCAAGCATAAGTCTTCTGAAAGCCTGAATGGCCTACAGTGGGAGATGAGCACAACTCCGCCAAAATGCAACTTTTGAGGGTGGATGTTGGTGATATCACAACTCTGTCCTTGTAGCGAAGAATCTCATCCTACCAAGAGTAGCCCGTTGTGGAATTTGGATCCGCCTGCAATTTATTAATGAGTTGGGAGAGCAGAGGATCTAAAAACCATTCCTTGCGAGCCTCTTTAATCCATTCTGGAATAGGAAGGGAGATTGAGAGCAGGTTGCTTTCCTCCTCAAATTAGCGTGATTAAGCATCTGCTACGACATTTTCTCACCCTTTCTTGTAAATTATCTCATAATCATATCCCAACATTTTGGCGAGCCATTTATTTTGTTGTGGCGAGGATAGGTGTTGCTCCAAAAAATATTTAAGGCTTTGATGGTCTGTGCAGATTTGGAAACGCTGCCCCAATAAGTATGGTCGCCAGGTATCTATTGCATGTAAGATGGCCATCATCTCCTTCTCATGGGTAGATCGTCCCAGATTTGACCCACTTAGTTGTTGGCTAGTGAAGGCCAAGTGTCAACCTTCCTGCATTAAGACTGCCCCAATACCCGTACTTGAAGCATCACATTCAATCACAAAAGATTTGGTGAAGTCGGGTAGTGCTAATATGGGAGTGGAACACATGGCATGTTTGAGAGATATAAATGCCTAGTGCGCTTCATCATTCCAGAGAAATGAATTTTTCTTGAGAACGTGAGTGAGCGGTCTAGCAATGCGACCATAATTGCAGACAAATTTGTGATAGTAGCCCGTGAGACCCAAAAATCCTCTCAAGCTCTTCAAGGTCTTTGGTTGAGGCCAATCCTGCATTGCCTGGATCTTTTTGGGGTCCACCTTGACACCTTCATGCCCCACAATGCGGCCCAAATACTCGACTTCTGCCATGCCAAAAGAGCACTTGGACATCTTGACAAATAATTTATGCTTCCAGGGCAGTTGCAAGAGTAGATCTACATGTTGAAGATGTGTGGCCTAGGTGCAGCTGTAGATGAGGATGTCATCAAAGAAAACAAGGACAAATTTTATGAGATATGGTTTGAGCAGGTGGTTTATGAGGCTCTGAAAAGTGGATGGGGCATTACAAAGGCCAAATGGCATGACCAGGAATTCATAATGGCCTTCATGAGTTCGGAAAGCAGTCTTTGGAATGTCTACTTCTTTCATGCGAATTTGGTGATAGCTCGAGCGAAGGTCGAGCTTAGTAAAGAATTGAGCCTCATTTAGTTCATCCAACAAATCATTGACAACTGGGATGGGAAATTTATCTTTGACCGTCAGCTTGTTGAGGACCCTAAAGTCTGGACACATATGCCATTCCCCATCTTTCTTGAGCACCATGACCACAGGCGATGAATAAGGACTAATGCTAGGACGAATGACGCCTGCTTCCAGGAGTTCCTTGATGATTTTTTCAATTTCATTCTTTTGGGCGAACGAATATCTATATGGGCACACATTTGGTGGTTGGGCCCCTGGGACCAAAGTAATGCTATGATCATGTTCCCCTCTCGAGGGTGGAAGCTCATGAGGCTTGTCAAAGCTGGCAGATGGTTGTTTAAGATCTGTTGCATCTCAAGATGAATATGAAGAGAGGTGGGTTAGAAGCCCTGGATAGCATTAAATTGGGCTATAATTCCATGGTGGTCCTTTTTTAACAATTTTTCCATCCTATGCAAGTTGATGATAGAGGGAGCACCTGCCTAGAGTCCTCGGAGGGTATATGTGTGGTTGTTCTGCTTAAAGCTCATATATAACTCCTAGAAATCCATTGTGATTGGGCCAAGTGTGCGGAGCCATTCAGCACCCAAGACAATGTCACACCCTCCCATGTGTATGGCAAACATGTGGGTCTTTAGCTGATAATCCCCCATTTGAAGTTTGACATTTTCACAGCGGCTTTCACATTTCATTATCCCCCCATCAGCAATTTGGACCTGGAAATTAGAGACTGCTCTGACAAAACAATGCACTACTTCAGCAACTCTTTGATGGATAAAGTTATGCGTACTGCCACTATCAGTCAAGACTATTACCGGGCGATGCTTAATAAAACCTCTGATTTTGAGAGTTTGGGGAGAAGAAATCACTGCCAAAGCATGAAGCGAGAAAACTGGTTCTTCAGGTACATTGTCTGGTTGGTTGTCCTCATCTTCCTCCTCTGGTTCCTCAAGTGGTGGGGCTTCCTCCGATGAACTATGATCAGTAGCATCAATTTGAAAGAATTTGGGCTCCTTGCATTTATGCCCGGGGGAGTATTTCTCATCACAGTGGTAACACAATCTTTGCTTTCTTCTTTCTGCCATTTCCGCTGGTGACACCTTTTGAACCTTGAGTGTTTGGATAGTGCTTTGAGCTTAGGTGGGGCGACCCTTGGCTATGAAATTTGTGAAATTGGACTAGGCCACTAATGCACATTCTACTTCACAAGCTATCTTGCAAGCATCCAGCCATGAGGTTGGGTGTTGTAGTCGAACGTGGGCTTGTATGGCTTCTTTGAGACCACTGACAAAACATTCCAAGTAGCACTGATCGTGTAGACCCCCTGTGTGGAAGGCTAAGGCTTCAAAGGCTGCAATATATTCGTTCACTATCCCAGTCTGTCGAAGCTTAGTAAGACGACCCAAAAGTTAGATTCATGGCCAAAGTGATCCATAAGAGCTTTTGTGAATGTCTACTAAGTCACGGGCCTTCCATAGCAACGTTGATGCCACTGCCACCATTGCCATTTTTCATTATCCAAGTACATGCTACCCACACTAAGCTGATTTGCATCATCTCTGATGTGATTCAGTGTGAAATATTGCTCCATTTGTGCTAGCCATGTGGCCGGATGAGAGCCATCAAATTTATACATGTCCAGCTTAGGTGCTCACGTCTGGGACTGTTGGTGGTTGCCAAAGAGGTGAAGAGAATGGCTAGACTCGCCCTCAATGTTTTCATTGAAAGCATATGCCTCCGAGTGTTCCTCCGACTTGCCCTTTGTGAGTGTGTCAGCTAAGGTCTTGAGCGAAGTTAGTACTGTGTCCAACTTTTGTTCAAGGGTGTCGATCTTCTCATTGGCCATAGCTTGAGCTCTGGTTTGTACCATGCATCGATTTGGTGCACTTAAAATTTGGGACCACCCGAATTTTTTTTTTTTAATGCTAACAAGTGAATGGTACCACCTTGCTCAGCTCATCGACCTGATTCTTATGGGCTAAGTCTCCTATAAGTGTCCCGGGAGGGTCTCAGACACTTTTTTACTCCGAAAGGAGTTTTACTCCTCGCTTAGGAATACTGCAGTAGCCGAATCCCAGAAAAGTCAATTCTGCACAATGTCCTGTGAGAATCACGCCCAGGTATAGGGGCCCACACAAATAGTCGGATCTGTCAGCTAACCCTCCACTGGAGAGTATGAGTAGGAATGTGGCAGTGATCGAACCCCTGCCGCTAGATCTGAATGGCGGATCTGATTGTGGTGACTCCTACAAAACCCAACGGCTAGATTTGAATGGCGGATCTAAGAGATCTGAATGGCGGAACTGATTGTTGAGGCTGCGACAGAACCCCGCCTGCTAGATCTGATCTGGCAAAGATGATGTGTGATCTAGAGACAAACAAGGGAACTATGGTCTCAAGGAGTGTCAGGTGCTACAGATTGCAATATACATAAGGGTCTGACAGTAGTACTCGACCCAATCTTTCAGGGGCACTAACCAAGGAGGATCAACCATACCCTTAGCCGTACAACCCGATTACCCTATTGTACGTGCGAGTAATCTGCCCGAGTGTTGTTATCAGTGTACTGTAGCAGCAAGACGGCTGACGATTTATCTATGGCTAGGTTTCAAGAGAGCCTAGGGGGCTTCCGATATACCCAGAGGGTACTTGGAAGACAGTCCATGCGCAGTTCTGTCTAATGCGCTACTACTCGAAGCGGTACCCTCGGGGGTTACAAGGGAGTCCAACAAGCATGACCACCTCTTGTATTTCTTGCGTGCATGCCTCCCCAAATCTGGAGGTTTATGTGCTCAACGACAAATCCCGTGGTTTAAAGACTCCAAAACACGTCTCTAGCCAAAAAAAAAAATGTTAAAAATGGAGATCCCACCAGCCCTGGAAAGTGCTCTGATACCACTTGTTATGCTCTTGACCTGCGAGAAGATACCAGAATACCAAATATGCGAAGAAATATACCCAGAACACAGAACAATAAGAAATAACAAGTAGTATTTTATTATTCAGAAAGGAAAGCAATGTTCACTTGCCTCCTCGGGGGGGCAACCTCCAATAGAGCTTGGCTCAATTACAAAATAAGACACGATGCCCCTCAAGGGGAGTCTCTATCCTTTATATAGAATTCATACATGCAATATCATGGATCAATACCATGGCCCATTTGCAACTAACTGTGGTCCTTTCTTTAAATGCGGGTCAACCATTTACAATTATTAATATGGGCTTTATTGACTCTTTACTTAATTATAACTATGATTCGACCCTATTACATAAATAAGGGGGTTAGGGTTGGACCCTAACAGATCTAATTTGCTTCCATATGCTCTTGTAGATTTGTTAATGTAGATTTGTTGATACATTCTTAAAGGAGCTCTCATTTGTTCTTTGAAACTTCATAGTCTTATCTTACAAAGTGGTTTTGCAGGGATTTCAACACATAGCTTGTACACATGCCGAGAACTTATAAATTTAATTCTCTTTTAAAAAACATTGTACTTCATTTCTTTCATTTGCTATCTAAGAGAGTGAAGATGGCTAAGCAAAGACGAGAGTTTACTCTCACTCTTTAGCTTAGCCTTTTGTAAATTATAATTGTACATATACATTTTATCTTGCTAGTTTTTCCACTAATACTTAACTTATTTTGCAGCCATTGTTTGGATTGTTTTCTAACTCTCGTGTGGCAGATTTTGAAGAGCAACTTCCTGCAACATCTAACAAGTGTTTGCAGAACCTTTGGCAAGTGTTGGGGGTTCGATTTTCAAGGATGTTGCAAGCCCTTTTGAGGCCTATTTTGGCCAAGTCGAGTTCACTAGAGGGCTGCCCATTTTCCTCTCTAAGCCATGGGCATTTGGAGGAAACTCACACCTTGTTTCCCTTGCATAAGTTTTGTGAGATCTTGTCACTACT